>CAUJNA010003261.1:1044901-1057401 GCA_963377175.1 Effrenium voratum | reverse complement strand
GGATCCAAAGGCCGTCTGGGCGATCAATTCGCTACGTCAGGTGATTGGTGAGTAAGCCGGGATAGCTGAACAGACACTTATATCTACGCGTTTTGTGGGTTTACCATGGTTATTGCCCACTTCATAAGTTCCCTGCCCCTTGAGCTCGCATGCCCAAAGCGAATCGACCTTTGGACCTTTTGGTCTTCCCTGAATTTTGGCGACCATATGTTTCGTCAAGGTTCCAAAAGGTGACCACCTTTGATTTCTGCGTCCAAAGTGCGCAACTGAGAAGCCTGAGCATACTTGGGATGGATGAAACCCCAGGAGTACTGGGACAAGCCAGCTGGCAAGTAAAGGTCCAACCAATTCGTGGTAAACTTGTCAAACTGAAGGGGCTTAACCCTGGTCAGGTGGCTGGTTTGTTGGTTGGCCAGGCAGTTGGTCGGGGTTGGTTAGCCGCATCCCCAGCATCACGGGCCTCGCTCAGACCTACGCCCGCCTATTGGCTTTGATTTTGTGGCAGTTGAGAGTTGCTCGTTGCTGGTTTTGGGCTTGCTGAGATGGGGTCTCGGGCTTGGCAAAGGGCTGCTGTCCATTGGGTCGGTTTGGCTTGGCTTGGAGCTGACTTGCGCCAGGTGTGCGGCTCATTGTTGCAGTGGGGTACCACATGGGTTGACAAAATACTGTGCGGACCAGAAGGAAGCCAACCAACTCAAGGTCCATTACTCATGAATGGAAGGTAATCAGAATCCTGAGTCCTTGAAAGAGTTCGGGAAACTATGGTGACGAAGGCCAGTGACCGGACAGCACCCTGAGGGTCCAAATACCCTGGCTTTTTGTGGGTTAAACGGGGGTAAAGCACCTGCTAAGAAGGGGGACCCCAAGGGAAAGGTCGTGGGTGACCCACAGTTGGTTAGGTCCACCCCAAACGGCCGAGCGGCTCGGAGTTTGGTTCGCCATCGCGAGGCTTTCCAGCTGAGGAGGACAGCTACAGCATGATCTTCAAGGCAACCGCATTGCAAGCCCAAAATGGGGGATCTTGTTTCAGGGTCCCGTTTGGAGTTGCCCCAAGGTGGGAGAGTTGATTCTCTTTCGTTCCACCGGGGTTGGTTTAAAGGGAAACCACTCCTTTTTTGACACACACACACACACAAATGGCTGCATATCTGGACCGTGGCTTAAATGTACACGAACCCAGGACAGCTGGGGGTCAAGCGAAGATGCATGTTGCATATGACCGGTGACCAAACACGAAAACAACGGCAGAGTACCAATATTGACCTGAATCCATGTGAAAATGAGCTCACTCGCACAACTCACACGTACCATTGCATTGTCGTGTAGCATTCTAGGACAAAGTATATTAGCACTAGACAATGCAATAATGTTGTCTTGCCAAACAGCAGCCAAGATGGTGGAGGAAGGGGCACAAGTATGCAGTGGATACCTACTAGACATACGTGCCGTGCGTCAAAATTCAATTAATAGATACATGCATGATGCAAGTTGCATTTACAGAACAAACTGCATAGTGGTGACGTGCTTCCTCAAGTTGCAGACCTGTCTGGTATACTTCAACATTTGGCTCAATCTCGCAAAATTCCTTGGGTTTCTGGCAACTGTAGCATGAGGCCCGCAGGTGTCCAGATCGCAGACACAAGGTGAGCTAGAATCTGCCAGAACACTTGAGGACCCATCCTTGAATCCTGGTTTGAGGACATAAGTGAGCGTCGGCAAGCCGGAACTCTGGAAGGCTATTTTGTGAGTCATCAGGCGTTGCAGCGCACACGTGCTCCGTGCCTAGCCCGATCACGCTTTTCCCCTGAGTCTCAAGCAACTTTCACCATGCGATACATCTCGCCTCTCATCAAAGCCCGCATGAGCGCGTAGGAGTATGTTCAACATGCCGAGCCGGAGGTGCTTAGCATTTTTTTGCTCTCGTTTCAGCCATGCATGCGTCAAAGAAGGTCGACATCTTGGCGGCACAGCTTTGTAAACCGGAATATTGGCCCACGGAATTTACACACATGTCGGGGTCCAAATCACTGTTCTTGGCATGTGGTTTAGTTGTTGGTTCTTGGGTTAACAAGGTGTTTTGCCAACACATGGTTATGGCTTCTGCAATGGGGCACACCCTCGAACATGGTGAACCCAGGGGTTTGGACGTCAATCCGACCCTCAAAACACGGTCTCTTGTTGGTAGCGCACCCGTGGTTGGTGCGTGAAGGTCGTGTCGCCTTTTGCGAGGCCTGCAGCCGGGGTAGTGGTCACAGCCGGAAGACGGCCAGCCGGAGGGCGGAGAGGGGCAAGCCGCATGGGCGAAGGATGTGTTTGGTTCTCCGACCCAAAGGTGATAGCCATTGGGTTTTAGCCAATGGGTTCGGGCAGATTCTTGCAGCGGATACAACGTATTCAGAAGCCGGGGTGTTTGTGCGGGGTATCCATTCTGGAGCTCTCCTCCATGTGAGCGGCAGGCTGATGGAACTAAACATCTTGCGCTGCCCACGTTTCAGGTAATCCTTGGTTGGTGGATTAGTGGTTTAGCCCCTGCTTCTTGTAGAGGTACCTTTAACCTTCAAACCGCCAATACAAGCCATCAATTAGATCTTCCTAGCTGGCTGACCTGCCTAGCAAATTGGTGGCTGGCTAGCTTGCCAAAAAACTAGTTGTTAACCGCTCAGCCAGATAACTAGCTACTTAGCTGACTAACGTGTACTGTGCATGCTTTGGGACACAATGTCAGTACTTGGGGGTAATCCAGCACGGGATAGCCTACATACATACATACGTACATACATACATACATACATACATACATACATACATACATACATACATACATACATACATACATACCTACATACCTACATACCTACATACCTACATACCTACATACCTACATACCTACATACCTACATACCTACATACCTACATACCTACATACCTACATACCTACATACCTACATACCTACATACCTACATACCTACATACATACCTACATACCTACATACCTACATACCTACATACCTACATACCTACATACCTACATACCTACATACCTACATACCTACATACCTACCTATACCTACCTATACCTACCATACATACCTACATACCTACATACCTACATACCTACATACCTACATACCTACATACCTACCTACCTACCTACCTACCTACCTACCTACCCTACATACATACATACATACATACATACATACATACATACATACATACATATTAGTATATCCACAGTACACATACATGTATGTATGCGCATATACATATATAATTATATATATATATACATATGTACATATATGGCACCCCAAAACAGACCAGCTGCACAAATCCTCACTGTGTGTCATCCTTTTTCCGGTCATGCGTGTTGCTTTGAAGGTCGAACTGAGCATTCCTCACAGCAAACAAGCAGGATCTTAATGCGCAAAACTCACTTTGAAGGTTCTCAACCAACTTTCGAGTCTTTGTCCATTGGAGTAGGGGTTCGCTAGTAATCTGTTTGAAATAGTATTCAATTCTGGACAGCCGAAACCACTAAGTTGTTTCAATCAACTTAAACATGTGTTTTCTGGGATGGAGTATTGAAGATTTCACAAAAACGGGTTATATAAAGAAATCAAAGACACACCCGGGAAACAGTTGGTTCGAACGATGGTTGAAAAGAACGGAGAAAGGAATCAACCTCCCCAAATCATGGTGGATCGTTTGCAAGGGATCTAAAGGCAGCCCACCAATCAAACGGCCCCTTTCGGACCCCCCCCCCAAAGTCAAAGCAAGAAAAACACACCAACAAAAAAGCAAGACATATTTTACGACACACACACACACCCAAGGAATCAAACCCCAACAGTAGAACCAGGTTTTCTCGTTGCGACTTTCCAGCGTCGAATGCGATCCGCCAGGCGGCGATCAGATACTTCAGCGCTATGCTTTTGAACAACATCCAGCCGCAAAGGCCGAAGACGAAGGGACATGTCGGATGAAAGTAGATGCCTGTTGTTTTTCGTCAATGTCTTTGCGGAACCACATAAAGGGAATTGAGCCATGTTGAATACACCTTGGTGTATGTTGGAATTTGCAGAGACCATATGGGGGCTTCTCCCGTGGCTCCCTTCGCAGTAACCTAGGATAGCAGTGAATCAGGGTGGGTCGAGGTTGGGCCCAATTTATATTGCCAGACTTTGGCATGTTCGGGTGGTTCTACCTTCCGGGGTTGGAAGGACTATGTACTTGCTGGTTCTCAGCAGGGAATGAGTTGGAGAAAAACCATCCCCTATGGTTATCCCCTTCCTGTTCAAACCCAAAGCCGGAAGGTCATTCCCCACTGAGCACCAGCAAGTGTAAACCTACCATATTTTGGTTCTACCTTCCATGAACAAGAAAAGGTAGCAGGGTAGAATTACAACGAAAGGTGCATGTGTTTGGGGCACGGTCAACTCACAACTAGTTAAGAATCCAAAAATGGTAAACGGTGAGGTTATCCTTTCGGAGCGCAGGGAACTCTTTGCCCAAAAACCAGAACGAATTGAGTTTATTTCAGAGTCAGATTCGGCTTTTTCCGGTGTGACAAAGTACTGCAAGTAACATTTGAAATGTCGCATGCTCCTGAACCCCGGTCAGGTTGGAGCAATCAATGTTAATGATGTCGACTTCGGAATTAGCTCAGGATTCTACCGGAGGATTCCATGCTCCAAAAAGATCCTTTTCTGAGAAATGTCTTAACCCGTATGCAAGAGGTCCACTTCGGAAACTAGGAGTGGCTGGAGGGGTCCTTTTATGAGAGGGCGTGTTGTTGGTTGGGAACCACCTGATTGTTAGGCGGGCAGTATTGAGACAACCCCATATTCCCCCCCTAAGCTTTCTTCAGTGTGGGCAATCTAGTCTTCCCATCTCCTGCAGCAATGTGAAGTGGTCCCAAACATGGGGACCCTGTTCATCTGAAGCCAACAGGTGCCAACCTGCAAGACTACCGTATCTTCCCCAATGTTCCCAACTGTTGGTATGGTTTGAAGCAGAATTTGAGTGGTTTTGTCTCAAAATAGACGACCCACCAACATGGCTGATTTCTTTTGGGCGTCCCTTTAAACCCAATCAAAGGAAGGTGTACCTCCCACAAAAGACTGCCACCTCGAAATGAAGACAACCGAAGCCAATCTTTCCGCAGGTCGACGCTGGATGCGGTGGATCAAGTCGCCAGAGCCCGGGTGTGAACTCGATACATCGTAAGTTCACCGGCTCAGCAAGACCAGCGATTTGCTCCCCAGTTCAACGGAGGGAGCCCAAAACGTCACCATCTTTGGGATCTGAATCTCCAGACAGGGGCACCCCTTTCTTGGGTGTGTTAATTTGTAGAGGAACCCATGAAGGCGATTTGCTCTCAGGGCCTCTTAATTTCAGTTCGAGAAGTTTGCGTTTGCATGTCGTCGTGCTCAAAGCCTTCCATGGTCTCAGAAGATTCACTTTGCGGTTTGGTTCGGTTCTCATTTGGTGGTTCCCAGCCATCCGGTTCCTTGGGTTAGTCAGATGCTTAGTTGATTTAGTTGGGGTTCCCAGCTGACCCAGAAGCTAATCTTTTAGCAGGCGATCTGAGGACACCGAAAAGGATCCCCTTTTCACTGTTTTCTGGCGGGGTCACTGGGCAAGTGGGTGGGTGTACGTGTCTCAGTCCCTTGCCAACACCAATACATGAGGGAACCACTGACCTGTTCAACACACATCCCTTCGAGGGTTGAAGATGGGAAGAAAGCAGTGGCTGAGGTGGTCCTGGTTGAAGTCCCTACCCCCCCCCCCCCCCATGAACCGGTGGTTTCTCAAAATGGTGGACACCATCTTTGACCGGGTGGGAAACCAAAAGGAACCCGCTCATTTTCGGGGGACCGATTCCTATGAGCAGAACGCCTGAAAGCTGGAGAAAAAAACCGGGCGCTTTCCCGCTTCAGGTGGGCAAGGTGCAGCGCATGAAGCTTCTGGAGGCATGGCAGGAGCTATCCAAGCCGATGCAAAGGGGGGAGGGGTGGCTTGGGATCACGAGCTTTGCCTCGGTCCATTGAAGAAACTGGGCTGGTGACAGAGGTTGTACCGTGGGCCTTCATGTGTGTGTGTGTGTGTGTGTGTTTGTCCCCTAGCTGAAAGCTTGGCCGGATTTTCAGGTTGGGGGTTCCAGAAAAAAAGAAGACGCGGGCTGGGGATACCATGCGCTTATGACTGTTCTCGGGGTTGCCAACATGAGACCACCCCCTGCGCCTGAGTCAGTTGATATCTAACGGGAAGCCAACGGCATGTTTGGGGACCGATTCCCCCTGCAGTTTGAGACAAAAGCACCCATGTTGAAGGCCCATTATTGGGTGGTCGCCTCGAAAAAACTTAAAAGGTTTCTAGCCCTGCCAACAAAAAATATGGTTATCCATTGTTTCCCTTTAAGACCATCCCCCATAAAACCCCGCATTCCTGAAGGTTGCAATCATAAGTATTTTCGCTGGTTGAATGCATTATTCGAATTTGCCTTCCTTGGACCCTCCAACTGTGGCTGGTGATTTCTGATTTCAAGGGTAGTTTGAGGGTCTAGGTAGTTTGACACAATGCATGGGAGGGGTCCATGATGGTACATGCAAGTTCCGACTTAGAGATTCGGAACATGAAAGGAAGCCAAACCCTGGAGAGGTCCGATGCAGGCAGGAGGTTTGTCGGCCCCCAAAAGGTCGGCCGTTTGCCCCCCAAAAGCTATGCTCAGCACAATGGATTCTGGAAAGTAAGTCAGTGGTGGCCAACTTGCTTATGCCAGGATGCACTCTGGGTACACAGTGTCCAGTTTACCCATTGCTGCATGAAACAAGTTGCTCCGAGCCTCAAAATGAAGATAGATGTCCCACCCCCGGAAAAACCAAAAAGAACGCATGGCGAATGGGTCAAGGCCCAAGACCTCAACCACTTCTGGCGCTCGCTGCTTGCTCGCTTGCGGGAGCACTCAAGGCTTGTGGAAGGACACCCTTGCAGACCCCATGGGGCGCAATCCTTCCAAAAGGGACGGGTGCACGTTGCGCCATGCCATGGGAGAACCGAAAATTGGAGTCCCTTGTCGACATTCCTTTTGTTAAGGGGTCTATGCACCACTTCAAGTTTGCAGGGTACCCAGGCAGCAAGCTCTTTCTGCAGGATACGAGTGGCAGCTGCCTCAGGGTCTTGGTGGGGATCCCTTTGTTCAGGGAGGCAGGGTTGCTAAACCCTTTTTGTAGTTGGTTTTTCCAGGGATTAAGGATTAGGGTTGCCAACCCCACCATTTTGAGAAAGCAAAACCGTCTCTTCTAGGAGTGCCAGATTCTGTGCAAGGGTCCTGTTCAGAACAGAGCAACCAAATCCTGGAGTGGCAGGTTTCTGGGTGAGAATGGGGAGTACACCCTTAAACCAATGTGGGGTGCTTCCTAATGCGAACCTAATGTGCAGTTTTCGGCACCGCTCATGTTAGTGAAGGTTAGTCCTGCTTGGTGAACAGCATCTATCAAAGGTTAGGCAAGCTTTGTTCAGATTTGCCAGGGTTTTCCAAGGTTAGTCAAGGCTATTAGAATTTAGCCTAGTCAAGGTTACTTCAGGTTAGTCAAGGTTAAGTAAGGTCAGTCATGTCAACCATTTGCCAACGCACCCTCTCCGGCCTCACACTCGTGGTTTCCCTTGTTTAGTGCTCCCACTACACTTTTCGGGTTAGGAAAATCGGGATTACCACCATTGAACACTCCCTGCTCCACAAAAAACTAGTGTATGGAACATGGGCGTAACCTATGGCGATCTTGTCCATTTTGGCGTGGAACATCCATTTGCCACCCATGTTCATGTTCACCAGAGTTTTCCTGCATTGCCCACAGCCTCCGAGGGCCCAAGCGGCGGGAGGCCGCGGAGATCTCCGAGGTAGCGGCCCCAGGCCGGTGCGCAACCAGTTGTCCTGAAGGGTTTTCCTTCACCATCCTTCACCACCAAGAAGCGGGGTCTCACACCAAAAAGTGGGGGGGATAAATATCAAAGAAAGAGACACCAAGAAGTGGGCTTTGAATTTGTGAGCTTTGAGTTCGTCGTTTTGCCGTTGTGCTCACTGGCAGGAGTGGTTTCCAAGTACATGCTTGAATGGCCGAGCTATGCCCCATGCCCTTCGACTTCAAGACGTTTGGAGTTTAGAGGAATCGTCATATCCCACTAATTGTTTAGCTCTTTCCTTGCTTTCGTGATTCAAATATCACCGGTTGCTGCACCCCAGCCAGCCCATGATTGTTGCCTTATCCGTATCCCCAACTGTTGTTCGGGACCATTGGTGATTCTGGGTCATCACAGTTGCCTTCTGAGTTCTTGAAGTTGCCATTGGGACATGGTTGTCATTTAAACCACCATTTTGTGAGAGCAAAGCGTCATTCACCATTTAGGGAAATATTTATTTTTGGAGAATAGTATTTTGAGGACTGGCGAAGGGATCCTTTTGGCTGCAACAACCTCCAATCGAACCGTGGATGAAATTTGCTTCGCACCAGATGGATGAAAGCCTATGCAATGAACCACCTACTGGTGCGACATGGATTTGTCCATCTCCAGAGGAAACCTCTTTCTGCCAGCGACGCTCAGCATGTTATGATGGGTTTCCGCTTGTCGGTAGCCCATGTCTCGACTCAAACCGGTTTCTACTTGAACCCCAGACTTCTCAGCCCATCCTATTAATCTGGGTGGTGTTGGCCCCAAAAGCGAAGGATTCCCATCCGGCGTTTCCATTACCCAGCTGGTTCGTGTCTCTTCGAAAGCCCGGAGCACTTCCAAGGCCTAATGTGAAGTGTTTCACCCTTGGCCTGGGAGGCGAAAGATGTATGCTGTTTTATTGGGGCACGAATGAGCTTGGCTTTTGAAAGGTGCTTGTTACTATCTGAACACCAAGTGCATTTGTTGTTTCGCGAGAGAATTCTGTGTTGTTTTCAAGACCATTGATTGTCTCCGGGGCCATCTTGGAAGAGCACAGCACACACTTGCTGTGATGTCTTGCTCCTGAGTCAGTCAAGCCATCTTGAAGATTAGTTGAATCCCCTTTTTGCTCGAGAATTGGCGTAAATGTTTGTCAACAGGATGGCTTGTATCAAGAGCATTCGCAAAGCTTATGGGCCCTGCTACAGGCTTGGGGTGGAGGTATACAACAACAGATCATTATTTCCTATTATCCTGCCATCCATTAAAAATGTTAATTAATGCATCAGAATCGAACGATGAATCAAATAATTTAGTAGATTGAACATATATAGAATATTAGTAGAATCGGCGAAGCCGCTTGGCAGAATATAAAATGATATTGATTAAAATAATATAATGATTTATTTATATATGTTTTTTATATTTAATATTAAATAATTATTTTTATAATATATTCTCCTATAAATCGATATGGCCTCGAGGTCGTATTTCTTATGTATAGGTAAGTTGTTATAGCGGTACTCCGGCCGAATTGTCGTGTTTGTGGTGATAATTATGCTGGTATTGAATATTTTTTTTCGCGATATAAGTTTTCGTTTCTTTGTGCGGTTTGGAAGGCATCGAAATTTTGCCGAAATGTGGGGGGGGGGTTTTAATAACTTAGTTTAGGGTTTTTGCGATGTGCTTCGGTTAAAATTTCTCGTATATTTTTAGGTTTCCGGATGTTATTTTCCCGCAAATTTCTGTAGAAGTTGGTGAATTTCCGAAAAAAATATTGGGCCGAATTTCGGGGATAAATTTCGGGGAAATTTGGGAATTTTTTCGAGTCGAATTTCGAATATTTCGTGTTGGGCGTTTTTAGATTTTTGTTTCTTTTTATGTTTCTTAATCTATTTCCGTGCATTTATATGTATTTTATATGTGTTTCTCTGTTTATTTCCGTGTGTTTACGTTTGTTTATTTGGTAATGTGTGTTTATCTTTGTTTTTGTCTTTAATTTTCTTTTTGACTGTGTTTGTTTCTGTATGGGTCGGTGTATAAAGATGGCATATTTCCGTATTGGCGTCTCTTCTCTTTTTAAGCTTTGTTTGTTTCTTTTTTATCTTTCTTTTTTTATTAATTGTTTCTATTATTGTTTTTGCTTGGCTTGCTTATTTGCTTACTTGTTTGCTTGCTTTGCTTGTTTTGCTTTGCTTGTTTTGCTTTGCTTGTTTTACTTGTTTTTTGCTTTGTTTGTTTATTTGCTTGTTTTGTTTTGGTTTGCTTTGGTTTGCTTTGCTTTGCTTGCTTTGCTTACTTGCTTGCTTGCTTTGCTTGTCTGCTGGCTTTGATTGGTTTTGCTTTGCTTGCTTATTTATTTCCTTCCCTCTCTCTTTCTCTTTTTTCTTTCTTTTTCTTTTTTTTTCTTTCTCTCTTGTTTTTTCTTTTTCTCTTTCTCTCTTTCCTTTTTTCTCTTTCTTTTTCTTTTTCTGTCTCTTTTTCTCTTTTTCTCCTTTTCTCTCTCGTTTTTTTTTTGGGGGGGATTTGGTTTTGTATTTTATTTGTTTGAATCTTTTTATTTGAAAAAAGGAAAAAGGACAAAATATAATATGGTATATTTTTTTTTCTTCCTTTTTTTTATCGTTTATGGAATAAGGAATAATTTGCCTAGATCTTATTGGGATATCGACTGGAATTTTTACGGGATCGGAAATATTTATAGGAATTCATATTTTAATCTCGGGGATCTCCGCTTATAATAATTGTTTTTGCCATATATCTGCTTGTTTTTCTGTTTTCTCTTATCTTTATTAGTTTTTCTCTTGTTTTTTTTTTTTTTCCTTTTATGTATTTGTTTCTTCTTTTTCTTTTTTTTCCTCTTTGATTTTTTGGTTAGTATTGCCGTTGATAGAATTAATAAATTCTTTCGAATTATATAAAAATATAGAAAATACGAATATATTTTACGAATGTATTTTTTTAAGGTGGGGTATGTTTTTGTATTAAAATTATGGAAAATTATAAGGTTTTTTTTGTTTTTAAATAATTATTCTTAGTGAATTTGTGGTTATATAATAGATACGGAAAGGAGTTTTATTTGGTTATTAGGCGAATTGGCATGTTCGAATTGGATTTATTAAGATATATTTTATAAATATGATATTTTTATTGAGAATTTACGATTTATCGAGTTATTAATATAGACATATTTTAAATATTAAATTAATTCTTTAGAATTAATTCAAAAATAGAATATAAAATATATTTCTATATTAATAATTCGAAATTATATAATTAATATATTTATAAAAATATATTTTGTATTAAATTTATATTATGAAATTGTAATTTTTAAATAAGAATTATAAAATTATATTTTATAATTGTCGAAATAGAATTATAAAATCTATTTCCTATATTAAATATTTAAAAATTGTAATTTTAGAATTAAAATTATAATATATATTTGTTTTTTAAATCATAAAATTTAATATTGTAAATTCAATAATAATAATTAATAAATATATATACTAGTGGGGGCCCGCTGCTTTCCAGCAGCGTGCGAAATGAAATCCATAGCAAGAGAATAACAGAATCAGAACATAAAATAAAAAATCATTCCAATTTAATAATTATAGATAAATAGAAAATATCATACTCAAAGAGACAGAAATAGGCAGACCGAGCAAATGCTTAACAAAACGCGGCTTCGGAATATTTCGAGAAAATAAATAATTGTGATTTTGAGTCTTTGCCTTGGACCCTGCCCAAGTATAATATTTCGAAAGATTATGTATTATATTGAATTGGAAACCCAATTCTGGAGTGTCTCTCAAGTGCCCGATGCCAGCGTGTAAACATTTAGTCAGTAAAAGGCGATCGCCTAAACAAAAAGATCATAGATCCATAAACCATTAGCCTGTACCATCGACTAAAATATATCCTAAATATAAATAAAGCCGAACTAATTTGGCTTAATTAATATTATTAATCATAATAAATATTCGCCAAATTCTCGCAAAACAAGCACAATATTTCAACCCAAATAATAACAAAACAACTAAATAATCGATTTTTCTAACCTCCCAAAAAACGTGTTTCATAAATATATTCGTTCCATAACAAATCATGCAAATGCGATTTTAGTCAACCTAAAAAATCATATGTTCGAATCACTTATCTCGTCATTAATCTAAATCTTATCACTTAAATACCCATTTATAACACCCTTTTTTAAAACTAACCTCGAAACAAAAAAGCTCAATTTCAATTTTAAAACAACTCACTCTGCTCCAATAAAACAAACCTATATCCAAAAATCGAATCAAAACAACCAAAAGATTTTCGGGCTTCATATCCCAATAATACATATCAATAATCTCTATCTCTAAATTATTGAAATTTAAAACAATCCAACCTATATAATTCAAATATAAAATATTAAATCTTATAAAGACAAAGACAAAGACAAAAACGCAACCACAAACACACACAAACACACAAACACACAAACACACAAACACACAAACACACAAACACACAAACACACAAACACACAAACACACAAACACACAAACACACAAAC
>CAUJNA010003261.1:976856-1044801 GCA_963377175.1 Effrenium voratum | reverse complement strand
ACAACTAACGAAACAAAAGGCTCCGGTCACATTTGACCCAACCTCACTCTCAAAAGGGGGCCCTTGAGTTGCTCGTTTTTTACGACGGAACAGGGGCCCCGGTCACACACGACCCTACCTCCGGTCACCTTTGTCCCTACTGGATCTGTTAGATACATCGAATACTGCGTTCCAATTCCACGGCAGGGCCACGCGAAACGCACCGGTCACATTTGACCCTACCTCATTGTCAAAAAGTGGCTCTTCAGTTGCATGGTTGTTACAAAGGAACAGGGGCCCCGGTCACATGCGACCCTACCTCCGGTCACATTTGACCCTACCTCATCGTGAGGTAGGGTCAAATGCGACCACGTTGAGGTAGGGTCAAATGCGACCGTCCTGCCTCGACGATGGGTTTCAGCCATAAGCAAAAGCAAAGAAAGAACTACCAGCAAACAGCTCCTCTATCTGTTGCTGCATTTTGCAGCGAGGAACATGGAGAGAACGAAGCAAGGAGCCTTTCTGGAAAGGGGCCATTGGGCTCGTGAACTCTTCGCCTTGCTTGAAGCCATGCGTTTGACGCGGGTCATTGCTGCTAAACCCGAAAATCTTAGGCACGTAGGCATGGACAATCGAGCTTCTGCAACGTTCTTAGGTCTGGGGTGCTGATCATATAAGCCGAATCTATATACGCGTCCGAAATGCTGAGAGACGTCTCTCTTCAAGCGGACAATTACCCCATACAGTACCTATTCTTTTCTGGGGAAGCCGTTCCCAAATCCTGCCTGCATGAGCGCAGGCGACGAGCCCAGCGAGCCAAGGGAGGCCTGGCCGGTTGACACTGTTTTGGATCTCTTCAAACGGATGGCTGTTTTTCTCTCGGTACCCTCCAGTTATGTTTGCGAGGAAAACGGTTTGGTCAACCAACCTGGAGTCATAAGTTGTTTTTTTTTGTTTTCTATCAGACCTTCATGTGTGAGCTCCTTCACCCACAGCTTCCTCGCGAACCTGCGGTCAGTGAACCATAGGCTTGAGATGACGTTCCGCCCAGAACCAGCAACAAGTGAAAATTTCGCCGACGCAACAGGTTAGAACCAGCTTGGAGGGGATGAGCATCTAGGAACATCTACACAAAATAGCCACGGGAGGTGCTCTCTTCGGATCCCTGATGATCTAATGTATTGCAATGGTAGAAGTTACGCAGGTCTGGTGGATGTGTTGTAATACACAACTGGCAAACAAAGACACACACACAAGTCCTATGTTGGCCTTCCGTGGTTGCTAAGGGCTAACTTTTAAAGGCACAAGGGAATGCAACAAAAACGCGTCAGGTTGTCGGGGTCCTTCCACGGAAACCGTCCAAGGGGCCCAAAACCGACGAAGAACGGATTCGATGCCCACGCCGCGCCGGCTGCGACTGTGTTGCAGATACGGGCTGCGGCCTCAGGGTGGCGATGGAAGGAGATGCTGTGGATGGACGAAATCCTGTCGCCTAAGAAACCCTGGTTTCACCTAAGAAACCCTGGTTTCTGATGATCCCTCTGTACATACCAGAGGGTTACGTATGGGATGGTGTTCGGCTAGCGAGGAAGAAGTCTCAACAAACAATGGTGTCCCATGCTTTTCAGCTGGTGCAGGATTTCGTCCACCCACACTAGCACTTGGTACAGTATTTTCCTGAATGTTGCAAGTAGGCCCACCATGAACCATGATTGAGCAAAGAAGGCAGCCCTGGTGGGCAATCTGGGCTTGTGGTATAGAACTGTACGCGTTAACATGGAGAGCCCCCTGGATGTGCTTCCCAATCTATGGATCGACTCTCTGGGCAACAGTGAAAGACAAGGAAGTGAATCGACCATGGGCAGCTGCCGAAATTGGCTCAGCGCTGCTGCCATCTGGGCGTCGCACGGTGTCTCTGGCTCCTGGCAATCAAACAAGCTTCCACCTTCATACCCTCACCTTCTACTCCCTGATGGCTCAACTTGCTGATCCGTGAAAGTGGTTCTAAAACTGTCAAGCCATCAGTCTTTGAGGTCCGCAGGAAACACACATTTGTTCATAGATGATCGATGGCCAAAAGACTGAGACGTTTTGCCGAGATACTTTCTCCTCAGCTCCTTGCGTTGTGCTTCATGTGTTGACCCCGACGCTGCGGTCCAAACTTTTTTCTCTCGGCTTGCTTCGATCGCGCCGGTCAGCCGAGTCCCTAAGGGACGGCTTCTTTGGGCACCCTTCTGCCGCAGCGCCGAGCAAATCAATCCATCCCCTATGCAGGCCTGTACAAAAGGCAACTGGCTGGATCTCCCATGAAATCAAAGCTTCAACTTGCATTAGTATTCCTCAATTTGCCAAAAGAGCATCTGCCCAAAGGGCCTCAGAGAAGCACAATGTTGGCATCTGTAGACCCACACGACTCCAAGGAAGCCCTTCCTTTTGCGTAAACTGCCTCTCCCCCAGCGAGATCCAGCTGTCCGGCTCCAAAGCCCGGAAAACGGCTCCCTGGCGCTGGCGAGCACTGCCATGGGCAAACCTCTGCGCCAAATCCCTTGGACCACGTCTCAGGCTGGAACCCCACTCGCTGCATTGACGGCTTTCTGTGAATGAAACTTCTAGGTGATAATGGTGGGAATCCAATATGATGGAAGGTAAAATGTCTAAGTAACGAACAATATTTATGCATTCCCAGAACCATGGGCGCATCACGCTTTGCGTTGGGCACAAGCCCTACGGAATACGACCCGGACATGATGGGCGGAGTGCGTCATTCGAGCGATCTACTTTTTTTTGTGTTCTGTGTCTGTGCGCGTGGGTGTGAGTGTGTTCGTGTGCGTGCGCATGTGTGTCTGTGTGTGCTTGCTTTTTACGGGTGCCCTCTGCGTGTTGGTCTTAAAGGAACACATTCTTTTTGGAGTCCAGTTGTAACGGTCCGGATCCGACGCTACGCTATGCGCAGTACAGCCTCAGCAGCTCATCGGCATAGGCCGCGCCATTGACCAACTCCGCGCCGCGGGCTCCGTCGTACTGCAGCGCCGCCATGCCTTTGCCTCGGAGCGCGAGGCAGGCGAGGGGTGTCCAACGCCCATAGAGAAACCGCACCTCCATGTGGCTATTGCTTTTGCAGTTTGTGAACACGAAGTTGGACAAGGCGCAAGAAACGGGAAAAAACAACTACGCTTTTTGGTAACCAGCATGTGCCCTACACGTGTGTGCTGCCATGGTTGTGGATAGTCAGTTGCTTTGTGACCCAATTTCTGCCCCAGGGAATCCTGAATCCTCTCTGTGGCAAAGCAGTCATTTGGCATTGGTATCACAAAATGCATCCTGTGAAATCACCATTAAAGCTGCCAGTTGCCATGGCTGCTCCTTTGAAGGGAAACCGGGAGATCATTATCTTAACGTAGTGGTTCAGTCTTCAGGCATGTGTCAACAAGCAGTTGGCCCAAAGCTGGTCGGTTGTTTGGGTCTGGGAGAATGAGATAGATTGAGTGCCACTAATCCGACCCACGTGCCTGACGGAAAAATCATGATGGAATGATGGAGAGTGCTATCTTTCCAAACCTCCATTTACCACCCAGTGGAAGAATTTCACTGTGCTCTTTGTGGCAGTTCCAATTGGTGGCGCCAGAATAGATCCGAGGCGCGGAACGCATCCAGCACGGGACCTGCCAGGGGTTGGGTTTAATGGACATAATTGTGTATGAAGATGTATGTGGCCCAAAGCCATTTGGGAGAAGAATCCCCCGTCAGTTTTTATTCGAGTTGAAGCATACTGTAATCATAATGGTCAAATCACCGAGAAAGAGCCCTTCTTCAGGGGCGAAGCGCAGGGCCCTTTGGTCGCCATAATTTGTAAAATTGGTTCAAGAACTTGCTTTGATCCTTCCTCATGCACACAGGCTATAGTTACTTAGCAAAATTTCCCCCCCCCCCCCAGCCCCCAGTTTAACTCCGCCCACTTCGGGGATCAACAGGGGCGTACTGTGGGTGCACGAAATCAACAGCCGGGACTCGGGATAGATCAACGCTATTCTAGCCAGTTCGAAATCCCGGGGGGAATCACAAGTAATCCGCGTAATCCCTGCTCTGGTTGGTAATCTTCTTTATCCATAATCCGCGCTGCAAATTGTAGTAGTGCTGGAGTATCAACCCGACTCTGCAATCCGCAAGCTGCATCATCAATCCGTAAACTGCATAATTAATCCGCCATCCGCCAAGAATTGGGGATTAGGTCTCGAACAAGCTAGCTGTTGATCTGCCCTCTACCAACTGTACAGCACGGCATGCTGGACCACATCCGGGTTGCTCAAAAGAAGAAGAAGTTCTGTTTCTGTTTCACACTTAGTTCACAAACAAACCATAGAGTATTGTCTTGGAGACCCCAGGTGTGTGGGAGGCCACTCACCCGAGCACCCTAACCCGAGCCTGCCAGTTCGTCCCCGTTTTGCACTAGGGCGTCGCAGGCGAAGCGCACCGCGTTCCGGAAGTTGTGGTCCCCAAGCCGCTCCTATCAGCCGCAAGGTTCGCTCCTCTCACAATGGACCCAGAATGGGTGGAGCTTCCTGTTGTCTTTAGCTGTACAACCACATACCCACAAAATGGGTGGTTTTCCTTGTGTTCTCGTCTGTAAAATCAGCCCCAAACAAGGCCACCCCGAACAGCAAACATACCCAAAAGCCGTCTGCGCTCCAGGTTCTGGGTGCCCCCCATCGCTTTAATAGTCATGGTAATTTACGCCCCTCCCTCTTCCTCCGTTGCTACAAGCAACCCATGCAGATCATTTGCAGCGAAATTTCCATGTCTGAGCACTCGCCTCAGCCTCTTAGCAGCCGCTCGCCACTTGCCGCAGCCAAGAGTCCAGGGCCATCGGCTTCAGCTGGTCCTCCATGAAGCGGATCACTTCCCCCCAGTCCTGTGCCACGTAGGCCTGGTACATCCTCAGCCCAAAACGAGAGGCTCTCCGTTTCCAGGGCTTGAAAATCGAACCAAAAGCGACCAAAAAACGGAGAAAAACAAGGCGCCGACTTCCGGCGGCCGAGCATCTGATTATGCTGCGCCGCGAAATCGAAGTAGAAACCTCGGAGCTCTCAGAGTCTCCGTTGGCACGTGGCTTGGGGAGAATTCTTCTCGTTGCATCAGTATTCTCGATGACTGATGCTCTTGCGCACCCAAAGCCATTCTGTTCTCCCCAGTGGCGCCCAAGTGCCAAGACCCACCGCTTTGGTCCTATATTCCAAAAAAATGGGTTTGTCTCACAAGAAGGGGAGCCCCAAAATGAGTTGCGTCCTTTGAGTTTCCCTTAAACCAACCCCAAAAAGGGCGGCCGTCCAGGTGGCCTTCTTTCTCCTTTTTGCGGCCGCCCCACCATGACTTCCAGGCTTCCTGCCAGCCCAAAGATGTTGGATGGAAACGCACCCGGGGATTCGTTGAAGAAACCCTGCGTTGGGGACTGATGGAAACCATGGGTTTCTAAGTAGGAGATTCCACAGTTTTGGGTGTTGGCCAGCTTCCTGTACTTCCTGAAGTATTCTGGCTTCTTTGAGTGGGAGCCTGGATCCGCAAAAAACAACAACAACTCTTTTCAATTGGTAAACAAAGGTCAAGCCCTTGCATAGGGTTCTGCTGGTTTCCCTTGCAGAAAACATCTGACTCCTAGCCACCGAGTGATGGGGCGTCACTTAAATGCGATGCCTCAACTCACCCTTGCCAATGACATCCCAGAGAGACGCAAGCTTCCCACACATGCCCCTCAGGTCCATTCCTGGCGAAAACTCATTCGGTCTTGAAATATCTATTGATATTCATCTCTTGAATCCACACCCTCTTTTGAGCTAAGAAATCCGGTGTAAGGATCACGGAGAAATAAAAGTCCCGCATTTGCTCAAACGACTGCTTCCCGGCCGCGCGCTTGCCCAACGGCCCGAACATGCAGAATACCCATCATTCACGTTGCTTGAGTTTAAAGAGACACCCCCCAATGGCCCAAGGGAAGAAGCAACACAAAACCAAACAATCCGAGATCAACCAAAATGAACAAAGGCTCTGCCTGGAGTCTCCATGACCCTTCACAAATGGGTCAATGACCCCATTTTTTGGGGGAAATGACCCCATTGTTTAAGGGTCAGTTTGTTGACTCCAGGTGGTTCACTCTTCCGTTCTCCTGGAAGGAGAATGGCTCCGTCACCTTTGTGAGGCGAAGGGTGATGGCCTGCACGTACCAGTCGAACTCCGTATCGCCCTTCCAGTGGGGCCCCGGGAACTTCTCGTTCTCGCCCTTGAACTCCTATGGCTCTAGGGTACCTTCCCCATTCTTTCTAGGGATCCTTTTTTCTACGAAACCTCAAGAATCCAAGGGACAATGGAAAAGAACGATGGTTAAAAAGAATGGGGAATCAATAGAATGGCTCGTCTTTTGGGAGTTGAACCCCTCCGGAATCGCGGGCTTCGGGGGTGTTGGTGGTTTTCCTTTGCCACCCAAAAAGGGGCACCCTGAAAAAGCACGCATACAAGCTTCTGTCTTTGGGGAGCGGAAAGCTGGTTGTTGCTTGTTGATGCTTTCATGCCGAGTAATAGAAGGCTGCGGAAGACGCTGAGACGAGAAACAACAACTTAATAACGACATGTCGCGGTCTTCAGGTCACTGGACACTGGCAATCATGGCATGTTGGCTTGGCTCGTGTATTGCTCATTTCATACCACCAAATGAGGGAACATGAGACACCTGTTCTCCAAGGCTCCTCGATCCAAAGGTCGCGTTGGAACATAGGATGATCCGTCTTCTTGATCAACTGGGCGAAGTCGAGCTGATCCTGTCCGATCTAAACATCAGACTCTTGTCTGATTGACACGGCAGAGCTGCGCCAGTTGCCGAGCTCAGCAGCACCTTCCAACACCCTTATCTCGCCAGCCAATCTTGCAATCTTCGTCTGACTGCCTGCCTTGTCGATCCTCACCATTAATCGTGCCACGCAATTGCCGTGAAATGAGATCAACTGAGTCCAGTCAAACCCACAGCTTCCCTTCTAGGCCTAGGAACCATAAACTGGTGACCTTGAAAGCTTGGCTTCCCGCTTTCCCTTTCGAAGCCGTGCCTTGAAGAACTCTTCGTACTTGTGATGAATCTCATGGAACATCCAGAAAACCCGGTGATGGTGGCTCCACACCTCAGACGTCCGGCTTCTGGCAACTTCAGATGAGAACAGGGTCTCCGGAAAAGCTTCGGTTGGTCTGCGAGGCTCCCGGCCCATGGGAGAAAAGGAAGAATGATGCGTCCAAACTGGCGCTCAGGAAGAGCCATGCAGGCAGGTCACATAGCCCTCATCGATGAAGACGGGTCGATTCTTGTAAGCGGATGCACTGGTAGTATCTGCCAGCATTCCACCGCTCACCACATCCACTTTCCTCGACGCAAATGCTTCCCAGAGCCAGAAGCTTTTGACTGTGACGTAAGGGGAAACATCCAATGCTCAGCGCGCTAAGTCTTGCCGGTCTTGCGGAGTCTGATGGCCTTTGGCTTCCACGTGTAGTCAATATGTGACCCATGGACAAAGGGAAAAAGCAACAACTCGTCATCCAAACAAGTCTGGGATGTTCATAGTCCTCGGACCCCCCCAAAGAAAAGAGGTCCTTTGAACAGGCGCGAACCCTTGAACAATGATAATTGTTCGCATGATGAATGACGAGCTAAAACGAAGATGTCTGCCAAGTTTCTGAAGCCTAGTTCAAACAAAAGAACTATGTGTGACTGTGCACATACTAAGTACACCATAACACACACACACATACATGCAAATGCGTGCAATATGTGACTATGTAATTTGTCACATATTGTATACATGTGACTTGGCAAGCGCAAACCATCCGCGAGAAAGTGACGCATGTGACACAATCCGAGAACTACAGGCAACGACGCTGAGGGCGAGGTTCTTCTCAGGATCCTTGCCAGCAGGCCAAAGGATGTGAAAGGCCACCACGTCGCTGCCGTCGCGACATTTGTAACGCTCCTCAGGGCCGGCGTCGTTTGGGGACTTGGGAATCAGGTCACTTGAGCAGTGCCCAACAGCCATTGACTGTTGGTTCTACCAACATGGTTATGAATCAAGGTTTATACAAACAACAACTTCTTATAACCTCCATAAATCAAAAAACGGGCAGTAGAACCAACTACCACCTTGGCCAATGAGCTCTTTGGGTGCTGCTCACTTGTCCTCCGGCCCCAAATAACCCCTGCACGAAGCACATAACTCTGTTAGAATCAAATAAGGGTTGGCTTACACCATCCGTGTCCTGTGTTCAGCGCCAACGTATGACCAAACCTATCTGTTTGGCAAAATAGTGGATTGCTTCAGAGCTGGCACGGCATGCCACCTCCCTCCTCAGCTAAATCCTAGCTGAAAAAAATAAGAGCCGCAAATATATCAATCTTTCTGAATTCCATCCATGTTCGTCCTCCCACTCTTCCAGCTTCATCATGACATCTTGGTGGCACCAGTCCCCCCCAGCGCTGCAGCGCTTATACTTGGCATCCCACGTTGGCTCTGCAGCCGGTGGCATCGTCTCTGCGCAGTCCTCGCCCCAAATGGAGCCCCACAAGGCATCATTTGCTTTTTGAAAGCTGATTTTCTCACTTCCTGAGTGCATTGAACAAGCATCTTCTCAAAAGGTTGTTTAAAAATTAAAAATTCGGGGAGTGAGTTTTAAGGGACCCCGACCCCCTGTTTCGATTCCATCTGAAGTTGCAAACGGAATACTTATATAACCTGCAGCCCAACAGACCACGAAAAACACGGATGTTGGGACCTGTGGCTTGCGGATCTCTACGGTTGTGGTATGCTTACGTCTGAGCACAGGGAATATCTAAAGTACTCAATTGGGTAGCCAAGTTGCAAATTCCCTCCGCAACCCAAAAATCAGCTCCTTAAAGCACATGATCATAGGTCTTCGGTTGCCTTTGCCTGCCCAGGTGCAACCGTGTTTTAGTGTTTCACGCACATGCAGCTGTTGTTGCAACAACTTACAATGATTCGTTGAAGGGGTGTTGCTTTCTTCACGGAATCGTGTATGGCTGTAAAACCGCCAAGCGAGCAAGCGTCAATGACAGTCCTCACATACTATCTGGGATGAAATGGCCATGGCACAACTAGATAGACACTAATGGCAGCGTGGCAGTCTAGTCCGACAATGTCCAGCTATTCATGTCTTACATGACTCTTGAACTGGGAATAGTCCGACAATGTCCAAAGCTATTTATGTCTTACATGACTGTTTCACATCACTTTTGCTTTCCCAAACAAAGCAACCTTCCGGTGATGACTTTCTGGCATCGCTTCCACAAACATGTGCACAAATACATGCACAAGCCTAACTCACTCGTGAATCACCTGTACACATGCGGTGTCCCAGAAACCAGATAACGTTTGCCTACCCCGCGCGCTTGGGCCAACCAAAGTTTCAGCATGCTTAAAACATTCCACTGTTTACACACACTCCATTCGGATTTTCTCCGCAATAATATCAGGGTCTGGCTGCCAAACAAATTTGCCCACCCCGAGCCACCCTCTCACTCCTCCACCAGCACGGTGTCCAAAGCAAGTGCCCCGTCGGTCAAGAAGCTCATGGCGTCGCTGAAGATCTTCCAGTCACGCTGCACCTGGCAGAAAGATCAGGGAACACTGACCAATCCCTTCAATAAAACAAACATGAACCAATCAGAAACCATTTGAAATGAGGAAATCAACTGCGCATGTACAGGATTGTCAACTAAATCCAACACATGCTCTTTGCATCTTGACATGCTGGAAAGGCATGGAAAGGGAAAAATGAGATGAGATACGCTACGTTGCCAAGCGTGAACAAAATACCGCCGCAGGAACGAAGAACCAGCGGAACAAGGGAAGTTCACCAGTCTTGTAGCCCTAAAACCCCACAACGCCAAGAACTGGCACCAAGGTGTGAAGGCTTTCTTTCATGTGGGGTCCAGCTCCCAAGATCCAAGATCCAAGTTGGAAACGAAGGAAAGGCGCGGCGTGCTCCATATGCGAAAACAGCACTAGAAAAAAGCATATGCAAAGAGTCGAATGTTTGCTTTCGAACGGCATGAGCACACCAACACAAGAGGGAGTCGGGGGGTCCCATGATGGAGACCGTGAAAGCGGCATTTTCGGGTCGTGTTAGCTCCACTGTTGTTTCCAGTGCTCACCATGCAAGGCGATTCCCAATAGCCGGCAGTTTGCTCACATGGAGGATGGCATCCCAGAGAGCACAATCCAGATTGACCTCAAAGCGGGGACTCTCCCTGAGGTTGGGAGGCAGAGCTATGGAGCTTTCGGGACAAAACACAAAAAAGAGGAACAGGTCAGCATCACTAGTTGCTCCTCCGGCCTCCGGCACCGTCTCCGATCTGAAGGTTTTCTCATCCCAGCAGGTCACCCCCAGGTCGCAAAGCCCGGAATCCTTCAGAATCGAAACGTGGGCTTTGTTGAAGATGACCTCGGGCAAGCAAGAGCCGAGCTATTGGCTTCCGACGGTTCCGAAGAAACTAAAGCGCACATAGAGCGGCAAAGAGAGCCAACCTGATTGCGCGCCAAATCGGATTAGGCAATGCGCACCAAAGGAGAGTTGGTTGCATTTGGTGGTTTTGTTGGTTGTGGTGCGATCCGCTTGTATTATCTAAATATTAAGAAACACAACAACAACAACAGCTGTCCGATTGAAGCGTAATTAGTCAAGAGACAGCGCAAAACCAAACAAAACAATATTGTTTTGCGCACACGCTGTCAATTGTAGCTAACGCACGTTGTCGCTCGGCAAGAGCCATCCCCCTGCTTGAGTGCGTTTCCCCAAAGGACTATCACTACAGGAGGTGACAACATGTTTTACTGTGGGTTGAAAATGGATGATCCCATAAAACCTAAAACAAATGGTAACTCAAGACTCTAAATGATAGGAAAGTACGGTTCCACAAGTTCCACATTCTTAGCCCGATTTCGGGGCAGCCCGAAAATTGCAAGTCGAGTGGCCACGGCCACTTTGCCCTTGTAGCTGGGCTCGCGCTTCTGCTGTCGCCAGCGCAGGGCATACCACAGCGCCAGGAGGTCTCCAGAGTCCTGAAGGCAATCAAAACTCAAACGAAAAAACCCTTCAATTCAACGTGCCTTGGACAAATAGATGCCAAGATAAATTGGTCTACTATACTGAAACCAGTGCTATACTCAGACTGGAAAGGCAGCGGGCGTTTGATGCCCTTTATGTTCGAAGGTCGCTGCCACCCAGCGACTTGTGTGGCGTAATCCCTGGCAGCAAACATGCAGCTGAAACATGTGAGAATGCTGTGTCGCATTCCTTGGCAAGATCTCATGAGCCCTTTCCATTGCTCATGGCCTTTTCCACTGCCACCAAGGGTCGTACGGGTTTGCTGGCTTGTGCAACTTCAAGTACTTGTCCAGCAAGCCCAGCGCCTTCGTGTCCTTGGATGTTCTTCTGTGAGGGACACATGTGTAACTGTGAGTTCAGCTAATTCAGAAACAATTGTTGGAAACTGGACCAAAGAAATTGCTAGTCTACAACGCAATCAAAACCGGGCGCCCGCAAAACCCTGAAAGGCGCGCGGTCCTTGAAGCTCAGCGTCCAACCCCTCTGCCATACATCGCCGCGTCAAAGCTAGCACCAACGCGCCGCTCTCACCGTCTAATTCCGACTCCGACAGTCCATCCACGGCTTCGGAGGTGGAGGTGCCTGAGAGGTTGGGAGCACACGAATGAATGAATGAATGAATGAATGAATGAATGAATGAATGAATGAATGAAGGAAGGAAGGAATGAATGAATGACTGAGTGAGTGAGTGAGGGAGGGAGTGAGTGGGAGGGAGGGAGTGAGGGGAGGGAGGGAGTGAGTGAGTGAGTGAGGGAGTGAGTGAGTGAGTGAGTGAGTGAATGGGTGAGTGAGTGAGTGAATGAATGAATTATATGAGATGTTCGGGTGAAAACAAACCTTTCGGTGCCGAAAGAGCCCTCAAAAGCAACTGCATCAACAAATCAAGGGTCCCGTGAATTACTTGCCTCGTCGAGCCATGGGGCCTGGACAAAACAGCATGTCCTGCATCCTGTGGTTTCCGCTTCAAGGGAGGTGAAAGCGAGTTCGGACCTTTGGCACTCCAGCTGCCCACGGACCCCGCTTGGGCAACTTGGCAAAAGAGAGTTTGGCCATCTGAAACAGCATTCTATGTGAAACTGATTGCGGAGCGCCGAGTCAGCTCCTCCTGCCACCTCTAACATGAACCATCTTTGATGGGTCCCACATGGGACATCTAAGTCCTCAGTCTTGCTCGATGATGAGCAGGAGTTTGGCAGAATGGGATGTCATTCACAGTTGTTACTTGTTTCTGTAATCTTGTGCTCGCGGCATGGGGGAGGGACTTTCCATTTTAGCCCCCTTCATTTTAACGGTACTCATGGTCATCTTCCCCCCTCACTTCCTGAGTGGTCAAATCGTTTGGTAATCGCCAAAATGATCTGAACAAAGCATGTAGGGTCCAGAAACCTCACCAAACCTGATGCCACGTTAAAAAGTGAGTCCACACAAACAAACGAGACAGGGACCACTGAGTCCGATCCAAACCACCAACAAGTTGCTTCCCTCTCCTCCCACGAGGCCAATCCAAGTCGAGTCGCCTGGCGGGAGATACAAAGCCTCCAGCACTCGCCCGCTCTGCCGAAACTCCACCAGCAGCCCCCCCGCCCGCCCCCGCGGCCAACCTGACGGAAGGGAGAGGAAGGGAGAGAGAAGCCAAATGCGAGCGCCGGAACGCGTATCTTTGCGGGGTCAGGTCGGGCTTCCCAACAAAACCGCGCCTTTGAAAGGGGTCGAAAAGCTGGGGGTTGGATTGACACTTTTTGGATCTCTGGATCCGGGTTGGTTTGGGCATGGGCCGGCTTGGGGCCTTGTGACTGTTCCAGCACCAGAATTGGGGGCATGTTTCTTGCAGCCCTGTTGGGGCAAACGGCCATCTGCAAAGTCAATCGTTGCAACCCATGGTTCTCCGTCATGAAGCGAACGGATTGAGCCATTCTGAACCAAGTCTTTCTGCAGGGAAAAAGGTGCGCGTTGGTGAGTGTCTGCTCCATGCGTCTGCAATCCTTGTCCAAATCGTGAGGCGCGCAATGTTTTGGTTTCCATCGGCTGCGCAAAGCTTGCGATCGATTCTAATCGTGGGATCGCCTGAAATGGAAAGGCCGCGGCGAAGTACCACAAGAGCCTCCTCCACATCCTGGGGGCTGTCAATTGTGTTGGAGATGGCCGCCAATGACATTCCTGAGCTGAAAGGGCGCTACGGCAGCAGAAAGGGTGGGAGGGTAGAAGAAGCATGGAGTGAGAGTGAGAATAGGCAAAGGGGAAAGTGGAGAGGGACAAGAAACGGACATCTACAGTTAGAGGGCAGGAAAAGGGTGCAGATCAATTGAGGGCGGGCAAATGGATCTGAAAGGCTGGAAATACAGTTCAACAGTTGCCCTATCAGTATTCGCCATTGATAAATTGTCAACCAAAAGCAAAGAGGCATAGCGGTCTCAAACATCATTGCCACGACCACACAGCCTGTAGGGTTTCAATGAAGCACACGTGAGGGTGCATGCACGTTCGTCTCCGAAGCTGGAGGCCTGTGAACTTGAACGACTGATGGGTGGAGCTAACCGAAAGGGCTCAAAACCCAACAGAAATGGCTCGAACACTTTTGTGTGCTTCAACCTACTCCTTCTGAGAGTGTCATTCAATGAAGTCCGCCCTTACAACCTTTGAAGAAAACACAATGCCGGGGCGCCTTGTACCATGCTGGACCAACCAACGGCATGGCACTGCATGCGCCAAAACAAGCAATATAATCTGCATGAATTTGCATTGCTCCCTGGAGCTTGCGTGGGGAATTGTGCATCTTACCGCTGGTAAATGTTTATAGCTCTTCCCAACCACACCCATGCTTGTATATTTGTTTCAAGCCGTGGAATGCGGTGTCGTCACCGACATAGTATAGGCCTGACTAGACCTCCAGCGCAATGTGAGCTTTGAACATCAATGACCACCACTGGCTCTATGTGGCGATTGTTGGGGGTCGGTCGATCTACTCTTGCTGATTCCTAAAGATTGCTACTTGCAGTTGCATCATTTCAAAGATGGTTGCATGCCATCAAGGCAGAAGCCGCACACAATCCATTTCTCACACTCCCGAAACCCAACGCTGCAACCTCAGCACGTCTGGTTGTGGTACTTTGAGATTGACCATTTGCAGCAGCAAACCGCTTCTATCCACTTTCAGCCTCACGCCCAAACACCAACATGACCTGCCCTTGTCATATTGCCCGGCGTCGCACGCAGTTTGCGAAGTTCCTCAGTGGCCACAAATTGAGCTAACCCTCGGAGGCCTTCACATCCGGCCCATAAGTTGTTCCTATGGCTGGTCCATACGATTATTCACCGGCCAGAGACGGACTCCGCAAAAAACGGTCTTGCAGCGAGCTCGCTGCAGTCCCGTTTTTGCTCGTGAGAATCCTGGACAGAGTGGTTGCCTCGATGAAGAAAAGCTGAACAAACAAGTATGCCATGTGCTCGTTTCCTATTTCCGGGTGATTTCTTTATCCATTTAGGGCAGCCCATGCAAAAAGATTCGAGGCGACCGTCAATTCCAAGAAAATAGATCAAGTGCCTGTCCCCATTTACACATCGCACCCAATGTAAACTCCTTTGCTGGCCATACTCAACCTGATGTGAAACTGGTCTGTCCTCAGATCTCTTGCTAACAGTTTAACTTCTAGTGCGTTAAATGGACACCCCCACTAAACCCACAAAAAAAAACTCAAAACCTAAGGAACCGCACGGCTGCGAACCACCCAGGTAATGCTCGTTTCAATGTGACCCCCACCGGCCCGGGAGAGATTTTCCACGGAAAGCCCCTCGCTTGTGACCCGACCAACCCGACCAAAGGCTCTGCTCCCCCAGCGCCGCCAGGGCCTCAGCGCTCACCTGGCTGTCGATGTGCCGCGCCACCTCCTTCCAATCCTTGCCTGCGGATGGGAGTGAGTCATAATCAAAACCCGGTACAAAAATGGTCTACCCAGAACAATGTAAAGAAATCAGAAGGCGGCCGCAGCTAAATAATTATGGTTGGAAGTATCCCTTCCTCACCTTCATGTATTCGGGCTTTGAGTGTGGCTCAAGTGGGGCTTGGGGCGGGGGGTTCGGCTCCTCTCCTAAGTTTCTGGGGGGCTAAGGTTAGCATTTTTTGTGGTTTCAGCTCATGAATCGTTCATGAGCCCTTTTGGCTTCAATGCATGCATTGAAGGAAACAAACACAAAACATCAAGTCGGCCGGAATCATAAAAACACCTAAACCCCCATTTGCATAAGCCCCCTGAAAAAAGCGAGAACCTATTTCCACTTGACAGACTCCCGGTCCCTTTAAAACAAACAGGGGAATACAAAACACATATTTTAAGCAAATGGAAGTAACGAAAAAAGGAAAGCAAACAAAACAGAAAGTACAATTATTAAGCAAATCAAAGTAACATGAAAACAGAAAGTCCCCAAGGAAAAGACCGACCCACATGAGCTCATGGAGAGCCCGTTTGATCGGGTTGCTCACGTAGGCGTTCCACATGGCGTGGTGGTCTTCCACTGGGCCCAACTTCACCTCGCTGGCATCGGCCTTGCGATGAAGAAGTCAATGCAAATACATATGCATGTATGTATGATATATATATATATATACACGACCAACAAAAACACCAAGAACGACTCTGAACTGGATGGACGGCATGTTTAGGTGGGATACATATTTCCATAAGGTCATGTTTGGACCACCCTCCGCGCCTGCAGCGACTTCAGTTCTTCTGCCGGGGTGCCATCAAGGACCTCTTTGGCACACTCCAGCAGCCGACGGGCCTTGTCATCCAGCTTTTCATCCAAACACCTCTTGGCAAAGTGTAACACCACTGGGCGCAAGAACTTCGCGGAGCCGTCGATGCCGTCCACCAATCGGTCTACTGCCGCACATGTGTCCGTGCCCAGAGGTGCCAGAGCGGCACACAGAACCTCAGTCTGCTTGGGGTGATCGGTCACCAAATAGGCCACCTCGAACAGGGCTGCCACAAATGCGGAGAAAACGACGAGTTGAGCCCATGGCTGACATGCAAAGCATCAACATACCAGCCTCAGAAAGAACAAGTCAGTTCACGAACACAACACAATAAAAGACAACAAACACACCCTATGCCCTCTCACACACGCTGACGCACATCTTCACCCGTAGTTGTGTTGAAAGCAAATCTGGCTGAATACATGTTCATCCGCTGCTGGCAATCATAGTGAAAGGAACACTCCGGATTGATGGATAAACAAATGCACAATTGATGCATCTGAATATTTAACTCACTAATCCGCTCCCCCTATTAATGAATGACCCCCATTAATAAAAAAATGGAAATCCGGGGCCCGGGACCAGATTTCCACTCCTCACAATTGATTTTCCATTGCGCCAATACTAAACCAATACTAAAGTCTTGGAATCCTTATTAGGGGGCACTTTTAACAAGCTTCCAGCCCCACTTTTAAAAAGGTTGGTTCCTCAAAAGATGAATTCCTTAAAAGGTTGCTTCCCCAAAAGCTGGCTTCCCTGGACAGCTGCGACTGTCTCTCTCCCGTACATGCTGGCTAATTAACCTGCCTGGCTGCAAACAAACCACCAGTAAACTGAAAAAATGAATGATACATCAAATTTCCTTATTAAACCGCTTACTCGCGGACCTTACAATTCAATCCATTTCCTCCAAATCCTATGTGAACCCTCACATGGTTGGAAAAGCAAAAAACCCAACCCCAAAACCCCCCCCCAAAAAAAAAACAAAAACACATATTTTTGGGGGGATTTATTTATAATAGGGGGGGGGCCGTATTTATTAATAGGGGGAAGATATTATCCGTTCTTCAGCTTGACATGCTCCATGCTCAAACCAGAACAGCCTTGATCGTCCAACGTGGTCCTCTGCCCTCTGCTGCCGCAGAAGCTCTGGGGTTGAGCGAAGTCCCCACTTGGGCGGTCAAATGAGCTACTGAAGAATGATTCACAACAGGTCGAGCACAAAACAAACAATAAGTGATGACTGCCCTTGGTGAGATGATGTGATAGCCGCCAGCAAAAGGTGGGAGAAAAACCACCCTTCAGTTGCTTCCATGATGAGACTGGGATCTAGTATTTCATTGAAATACCTCAAACATCCTCAAACGAACTGGCGCGGTGGGTCTGGTGTTTTGCGATCCTCTGTCTACTTGGGTGTTCGGGCTGAGTTAGTAAGTTGTTGGCAACCTAGGTGGACCCACTCATAAGTCCCCCCGTTCAGTGGGATTAACCCTTTTATTAGTGGGTTCTAACCCAAGTGGCTAACTACTGAATACCCCTCTCGTCCACTAACCTGGAACCCAACACAGGGTTGCTTTGAAAGGAAAGTCTTCCAGGACTTCGAAAGACCAGGTTGGCTAGTGGACAGGGGGGTACTAACTCGGAAAAATTAGTCATGTTGACTCCATGTCAATCAACCCCAGTTTATTACCAGGGGTGTGGAGGCCCCTCCAACAGTGTTCTGATTCCCCACATTTCACCCAGAATGAACACCCTATTTTCATAAACAGGTTGGTTGATTCATATCCAAGTTGGTTGGTTGGTTGGTTGGTTGGGTGGCTGGCTGGTTGGTTGGCTGGCTGGTTGGCTGGTTGGTTGGGTGGCTGGCTGGTTGGGTGGTTGGTTGGCTGGCTGCTTGGCTGGTTGGTTGGGTGGCTGGCTGGTTGGGTGGTTGGTTGGTTAATCGGTTATTTGGTAATTGGTTGATTGGTTGATTGGTTGGTTGGTCATCCAAGTCTTCTGCCCACCCCATTTTGAGGCTGAAGCCTGCCTTGGTGAAGGGCCACTTTGCCAGGAACACGCCCCGTCGCAGAATCTCCGCCGCCTCCTCCACGTCCTTCGGGCTCTCGTGGGTGTGGGCGATGGCGCCAATGGAGAGTCCTTGCTGAAACTGCCACCAGCTTCTCCCCCAAACACAGTGAGCCGTGGTCTATCTTGTTGATCGTCCCCTGCGTGTGTTTGCGGTGTTGTGTGTGTGTGAGTGCGTGAGAGAGTGAGTGAGTGAGTGAGTGAGTGAGTGAGTGAGTGAGTGAGTGAGTGAGTGAGTGAGTGAGTGAGTGAGTGAGTGAGTGAGTGAGTGAGTGAGTGAGTGAGTGAGTGAGTGAGTGAGTGAGTGAGTGAGTGAGTGAGTGAGTGAGTGAGTGAGTGAGTGAGTGAGTGAGTGAGTGTGTGCTCGCGTGCGTGCGTGCGTGCGTGGGTGCGTGGGTGCGTGGGTGCGCGGGTGTGTGTGTGTGTGTGCGCGTGTGTGCGTGTGTGCGTGTGTGCGTGTGTGCGTGTGTGCGTGTGTGCGTGTGTGCGTGTGTGCGTGTGTGCGTGTGTGCGTGTGTGCGTGTGTGCGTGTGTGCGTGTGCGTGTGCGCGTGCGCGTGCGCGTGCGCGTGCGCGTGCGCGTGCGCGTGCGCGTGCGTGTGGGTGTGTGCGTGTGTGTGTGTGTGTGTGTGTGTGTGTGTGTGTGTGTGTGTGTGTGCCTGTGTCTGTGTATGTGTATGTGTATGTGTATGTGTAGCTGTATGTGTATGTGTATGTGTATGTGTATGTGTGTATAGGTGTGTGTCTTTTTGGGAGCGAAGGGTGTGGCTGGCAGCTATGAATGTCTGGCTAATCGTGTTTTCTTTTTTTGTGGGTGTGTTGTTGACAATCTCAAAAAGGGTGAGTTGCTCTCACAAGCATTCCCTGTAATTCGAGGACAATCATCTATTTAACCAGCTCATAGCAGGCACACAAAGTTAGCGGACTCGCAGCATGGTGGTCTTCCCTTTAGTGTTCCTTTAAACCGGCCAAAATAGGGAACGCGAAAAATGACACACCTGTATATATATATATATATTGCGAATTAGATGATGATGCTATACGCAAATGCAAGCTTGCATTCCATTGCCTCTTGCGCCGAGTTGCGCACGCAGTTCTGAAAGTTCCTTAGCAGCACGAGCAACTACAACAAATGCAACAAGAAGAAATAGTCTATCTAGGCCAAGATCGAAGCTACTGGCCAAAACACACACCAACAACTACTTGCAAATGCAGCTCTTACCAGGTTCTGATGGATCTTGCACAGGCACAGGCGCTGTCCGTTTAAGGTTTCCCTTGCATCCAACACCAAAAAGGGCACCCAGCCTTGTCGCCTGGGCCAACGACTTGTTCTCTGGCACCCTCGAAAGGCTCTTTACGTGATCCCCACCCCTGGTTGGATCACCGTCCGATGCCAACGTTGAGGAGAAACGCGTTTCAAGGCCCAAGAAGATTGAAGCGAGATGCTGCTCCCCGAGCGTTGCAAGAGCTTCAGCATTCACCTGCGAGTCGATGTGTCTGGCCACTTCCTTCCAATCCTGGCCTGAGTGCACAGTGTCGGTCAAGTGGAGCGTGCCGGGCGAAACTAGGGGCTTCTCCAGGTGGTTGGTTTCCAGAAGTTTGGCTTGAACACGAAACTTCAAGAGGGCTTGACCTTCTGAGACAAACCGTCAAAGGCCAGTGTTGCTGTTGTCAATGGAATTGAGCAATTGTACATGTAGGCCGAGGCTGGCTGAAAGTCTTGCATCTCCGACACAAAGCGTTCGATGAATCAGGCGCACAGCAACTGCAGAATCACGCGGATCCACTTCTTAAAGCAGGGAGACTGCGCGCTGCCAAACACCGTGATTTAAACGCCTGTTGTTTAAGCAAAGAGGTGCAACTGAGCCGATCCAAGCAGTCTCACCTGACTTGATCATTTAAGCCGGCAACAACATATACCTGTTCCAAACGGGGAGCCAAAGACGCTACAGCTTGGTCACTCTTTGAATGAAACCACACCAACATCACATGGCAACTAAGTCCCAAAGCTAACATGCTACATTGAGCCGAGGCATTGACGGTGGCAACTTAACATCCCGTCTTTGTGACTTTTGAGTTTTCTCACTTTCACCGCCTGTAACATGTTGACCGCTGATCACCAGATCCCTGCCACGGGTTAGGCAACCTCAGTCTGGTGACCCTAAATGGTGCAAGCTCGAAGCCGTTCATCAAAACCTGTTTTGGGTTCCCTGAAGTCTGTCAGCCACGGCACGTGTGAAGGCATCAAACATCTCATGGTGATCCTTCACTACATCTTTCGTCTCCACCGTGGAGCCGCCACTTCCCATGGCTGCAGTCAAGCCTACTTGAGTGGACAGCCGGACAGTCTGAAAGTAATTATCATAATTATCGCTCCCACCAAACGATCTTCCCAACAGTGAGGCCAGGAAAGTGGAGCCCGAGCCGTTGGGGGTAGGCACAATATCCAAGGAAGCAACTGACTCCGCAGCCGATTGTGCGCTTACCCATGCCGTTTCATAGCCCAGCCTTACATTCATGTAGGACATGAAGACAAGAAGACCGGGTGCGCTTGGCCTCTGGCAATGTGTGCTTGTTCACTGCATTTCTCCATGCTTTGAGCCAAGCTGAGTCAACCGGCGCAGTCCACCAAGCTGACGACTTGAGGCCAGCAAAAGCAGTCGTCTTCCTTGGATCCCCCTCTTCCGCAGCAACATGACTTCAGCACCAGGGCTCAGAACAGGACATCTTCAGCTTCCCATGACTCTGGCCATCCGCTTTCCCCGTTTCCTTGAGTCCCCGCCTGAGGTGGTGGAGCTGCTTCTTCGCCACCAGGCAGTGCCTCGGAGCTCCATTCGTATGGTGGGTTTGGGGTGGGTTGAGGGTATGAGGTGCTGAAATCAGCACCCACCGTCAAAAAAAAATATGAAAGCTCAATGGGATTTCAACACATTTAAGCATGCAGCAATATGCAGCCTCAACCGACACATAAAAAACTTGCCCGAGTCCCCATGTAATCGCAAGAAAGGAGACGACTTTCAAAAGCAGCTCTCCCCACTGGTAAGGCAATAAAATGACCTTTGGCAGGTGCCTGTCAGGCGTGTTGGGTGTCGACGTGACACTTTTCAAGGCGCACGAAAGGACCCCCTCCAGGCTTCGCAAGGAGTGGGTGCACTCGCAGATGCGCCGCTTCTGCACCAAGGAAAACATCCAACAGCAGTCAACAGCCAACTGCCAACAGCCGACTGCCAACAGCCAACCGTCTCCCACTGGGCCAAAGCGTGGATAACTTGGCTTCACTGCCAACTCAAGGCCCAAGCTTCCAGAATCAAACAGGGAGCTACCCTAGGACAATGTACAACTACAATGGACATGACTTTGACCATTTTCACATCAGGCATCACAAACTCACCTGAAACTAACACCTCTAATTACAATGGAGGAAACACAAGAAAGGGACCCGATAGGAACATTGAGGCCCCTGCAGACAGAAGCGCACGGGTGAGATCGTCCGCGCTCGGGGCGCCTGCGACGCCTTTTGCGAGTTGTTTGGTTCGCCCGCGTCAAAAGCAAGGTTTTGTCCATTCACAACAGCACCGAAGCTTTTTTTGCCCCCGCATGTATAGTTCTTGGCCATTTGTGGTGAATCTCAAACATCAACATAACTCTCAATCTGAACTGGGGACCCCCAGCTGAAACTACTAAAACTATGTACTGTAATACCCACGCATTGCCTCCCACAGCTGGGAATACCTAGCCCGCCCTCCACAGTTCCCCGCTTGCATCAGGCCTCTCGTCCTAAGAACTACATGACATGGGTGGCACCTCTTAGACATACTTCTTCGAAGCTACTCTGGAACCCATCTCAGATAAGGCCCGCCTACTGTGGATATCCTCTTTGAGGCATGCGCTTTTTTCCAAGAGGCGAAAAGCAAACCATGGCGGCCCGTGAGGGAGTGAGTAAAAAACAGCTCGGTTTTCCTAGATTTGGCTTCTAAAAGCTCCGTAACGCGTTCAGCAAATGCTACATGTTGCGGCTTGCTCTGTCTGCTACGGTGATAAGCGGAACTAGCCATGCGAGGGCCCAAGGATTTGCGTGGTCCAATCTGGACACATACGACTTTCTGGAACTTCATTGTGCAATGCTCGTCCACTTCAAGACTCAATCGAGGTGAAACCTGTCAAAAAGGGCGATGGCTTTACACAAAGGTCACCCACCAAAAGCTGGACAAAGAGAAACAAATCAGTTTCTCTCGTTTTCTCGCCGCTTCTCTTCCCTGCCTGCTGCAGCCTTGCCCGGCATGCGGAGTGCATGATCAAACAAGCTGAAGTGAGCAAGACACACGTGTTGTGTCAAGCTGACCGTGAACAAAGGGTTGCTTTTCAGTTGTCCCAAATTCCTGGAAGGTTCTTGCAGTTCAGCCTTCGGGCAGAATCCGCAGCCTTCTCAACTCATGAAGGACACGCCATCCTCAGATCTGGTGTCAATTTCTAAACACATCTAAACACCTTAAAGCATTTGCAGGACTTGCGTAAAGTGAGGATTGGACCCGTCAGGATAATCCGGCAAAACGGGAGCCACTCGTTTACAAACAAGGAAGCCCAGATCCCCTCTCAGACCAACTGAATAAGCCCACTCCATGAAGCCTTGTTGTTAGCGCCTGGCTGCAACGCCTCAAGCCGATGGTTTGCGTTGGGCGTCGACCAAAGCACCAAAGACCTCTGAAGTCAAGCTGAAGACCTGCAGTCAACTGTTGGCTAGCCACGTTGCGCCTTCAAAGGGCACGATCCCCTGTTGCAGTCGTCTGACGGACCCTTCAAACAAGCAACGACCGGCTAGCGTCCACAGTAAGCCTCCAGCTTCAAACTACATGCATTCATTGGGATCGTCCACCAGAGCATCCACACCCTGCTAGATCCATGTTGTGCAAAGGAGACTTCACGGACAACCAGTATTCATTTGAGGAAGGGTGTGATGAACAGTTGTCAGTGCAACACAGCTGCATCCTCTTGAGAGAAGCAGCCAACACCACACGCAAACCACAAGAGTTGCATCACACCTGACAGCAAGCTACACACACACACACACTCGTACGCGCGATCACCCACAAAAACCAAAACACGGTAACGGTCCACGGACCCAACTCAAATATGATCGCGCCGTCCAAGTAGCAAACCACAACAGCTCAGATCAGCTATCTCACAGCTGCCAAAATGTCAGGCGACAACAGAACATATACACACACAAACTATTCTGCCTCCTACAAGCTCACAGGGAACAAAGAAACCTGTTTTCAGTTGTGTACGTTTAGTAGGGAACCAGGAGGAGGCTCGCCACTGAACAACTGGGTCTACCTCTGATCCCTCGCGAGCACAAAGCTGGAGGGCCTCAGACGGTGGCTCCTGCTGCTGCTGCTGCTGCTGCTGCTGCTGCTGTGGAGTCTCCTGCCTCAGACCAGGCCAGATTCCATCTCACCCAAGTCCCTTCCACTAAACATAACCGCATGAAAGCAACAAACACGTACCCTGAAAGCATGTTGTCAACGAGTTTGCAAATCATAGCGTGTTACAAAAACTAGAGGATATGTGGCCAGAAAGCATTCTTGACGCGTGGCCAGACAGCATTCTCCGGAATCTCTCTATACCTAATCTCTCGGGGTACTCTCTTCAATTAGATGCACTCTCTTTACCCTATGCAAGATGCTCTGTGCAAGTGCAAAGGGGTTGCTCAAGAGCCGTATAGTTGATGGTCGACCCGCCTGATCTCTGCAAAGCGATGTGCGTGCACAGCAAACCGTGGCGAAAGTAATCATAGATCAATAACGCCATACATACAAAACATCTAACTACATCATGTGTCAGCGTTGTCTCTATTATAATACCTTGGATCTCTTTGTGACCATTCCAAATCTTGGGCCTTTTCGCCTGTCGAGTGCTGGGCAGTGGCTAAGAGCCTAGCTGCAGCCTGGTCAGCTTCTGCTGCAACCTCAGCCCGCTAAATACCATTGAGTGGAAACCGTCCGATAAACAAAGGTCGAACACGGGTATGTGACAAAATTAGGGACCCCCCAAAAAGAATGATGGTGTTCCTTGTGGCTTGCGTTTGGACCAACCATTCTCTACTCAAAGATTCGACTGAAAGCGACTGCGTTTTGGCGCGCTCACCCCTGTTTCAGGCCACACCTTGTATAACATAAACTTCCTAATGATACGTCTGTCATCTTTCGCAAGTTTGATTTGCTGACTGTATCAGAGAAGCAAATGATACTGAGCCATTCCCGAACACCGCCAAAGGGCCGCCAATCTTATACCCTGTCCACTCCCGATTCGCAGTTTGGCCTTCTCAAGCCAGGGTTTCACTGCTTCACAACTGAGCTGACATCAACAGTCCAAATCTTCTGACGGGCCACCGCAAGGTGTGAGGTGCTGTGCTCGTGGGAGCTTCGCATTCCAGGCTGGACAAATGCAACCAAACGACCTTGGGGTCGCAACCAAACCAAACCGAAGCCAACCGCCCTCCCAATGTTGCCGAAGATGGACAAACACTCTGAACATGTCATAATGTGACCAAAGGGACCTCAGCAATCATCTGTCCGTATGAGCCGGCTGCTTATGCCCATCAACAAACACAGTAACACACCATGCAAGGGGTTGTCCGATTGTTGCGGCATCAACAAGCACTGGCGGGCAACGATGTGACACATCCCTGACCTCTTGTGAAAGGCGCAAAGACACGCTGTGACCTCTCTGCCCCTAGCAACCTTGAAACACCGGGGCGTCCACTGCTCCATCATTGCCTGTGGACCGGCCCTCAGAGCTCCGTGCACGCGAGGGGAAGCTATCGAGCGCTCATGGTGACATTTGTCTCAGCCAAGGCAGAACCAAACACGGCCCTTCGAACAAAAAAAAGAGATGCGAACCAGCGGCACCTGCGCGTGCCGAGCAAATGTAATCTTGTCCGCCCGCTCGGGTCTCGTTTCTAGAAGCACGCACGAATCCAACTTTTCACGTCGAAGCTTTCATCTTGGTCCGCGGCATCTGGCCATCTTCCGCGGTCTGGCACGATTTGGAGATGTCCAAACATGGACTCAGTTGGCCAGTGTGGACCCGGAAATCAGAGGTTGACCTTTTGGGAGCCTGGCTAAAATGGACCAAGCCGGGGAAACCCAAAGGTCAAAAGGTTGGCTTAGGGCAAGTGAGTTGAAAGGGAAAGAACAAATCATACCAGCCATGTAGGAGGTTCCCATTTCAGGGACAAAAAAACAAAAAAACAAAAACCTACCCTGGGTGCCAAAAACAATGCGGAGAAGAAACATACAAATCTGTTTGGCAACTTGATCGGGAGTTGTCCTGCCATGCGGAAAGCAAACGCACATCTCTGCCATCCTCAGCATTACCCCAAGAAAGCACGTCGCCTCCGATAGCATAGATGGTGAATGCCTTACCAGTTGACCTAGCTTGACAGGATGCACAATAGCATCAATGCTGTCGCCATCTCGCTTGCCCACCTTAAGCAAAGTAGACGACGAATCTACCATCTACTCTTTGAAAGCGAGCTTCAGAAAGGGGCGCCTCAGTCTTCAGTTCACTCGACTCTGCCGCCAGCGCCACAAAGCAGCTCTTGCCACTTTGCAAGCGCACTTGCACTTGCAGGTCGCGCATCCGATTTACAGGCGTGGTGAGCAAAGCTATCCGCTTATGCAGCCGCTACACAAATCAAGATCCTTGTTTGGAGCCAGAGTCAACGTAAAAAGGCGTGGCCGGTTCAAACAGACCCCCCAATAAAGCCTGTTCGAGGGCATGAAGCACAATAACTGCGACGTGAAACTGGTGCCAGTATCCTTCATGACTTCATCTTAATTGATGGCAACTTGCCATATGCCTAATGTTGAGAGCAAGCCCGGGATCGAAACTCTGCCGCAGGCCTGCTGGTGCTGGCTTTGCAGCTGCTGCAGCTGCTGCTGCTGCTGCTGCTGCTGCTGCTGCTGCTGGTTCTGCTGCTGCTGCTGCAAATATTGTGACCTCAGCCAAAAGCACTTACCAAACACACACACACACTTATCTCGAGAGGCTTCACTAGCCGAGATGCAAAACGCAGTCAGTAAAAATGCTTGAATGCAAATGCAAATCAACAGGTCACAACATCGACACCGAACAGGAAGCAACAGCGACAAACAGAAACCGCAAAAAGAATCAGGAAAGAGGGTCAGGAAATAGGCAGGTACGCCGGATTGATCAGATCCGGTATCCACCGAAATGCCGTAGCTTCATTGGACTGGATAGGCAAATCGGCTCCAGTCCCCCTGCAATGTGGAATTTCCGTCCGTGCTCCAGGACGCTTCACACACACGGAGCCCCAACTGGGGCGACATCACTTGTGCAAGGCCCATTGAGTCTTGCAAGCATCAATTGTGCGAGAAAGTCTTGTGGCGATGACTGACCACACATACTTGGCTTTGGAATTGGTCTTAAGGGAACGGAGGAGTTCAATCTCTCCCTCAGTCCAAGGCTGCGAGGCTTCAGGTTCGGCCTCAGTAGAGGCATCAGTCCTGGTCGATGTGGTAGCTTCGCTTGGTCCACGAGCAGGTTTTGGATGCCGTAGATCGTGAGGAGGCCAAATCACGTGCGCGGCGAGCTCGTTTTTCGCCGGGAGAAGACGGAGGAGGGGTGGGCGGAGCCCAATGATCAGGGAATTGTTCGTCATGATCAGTGGGAAGGTGTTCATCTGGAGCATCAGGAGGTGGCTCAAAGAGGTCCTCGAGGGGGGCCAGGAGGGGTGTTGGTGGTGAGTTGGTCAGGTCCTCAATGGCGGGGTTGAACGTGGCCTCCGGTGCCAAATCAGGTTCGGCAGGCGGACTCTCAGGGAACTCGCGGATGGTGGCGATGCCTTGTTGGGCAATGCCAAGGATGAGTTCGAAGTCTTGGAGCAGCTGGCGTGCTGTGTTGGTATCCATGCTCGTAACGGATTTTGGTCAAACAGTCAAACAGCTGCGGCGCGAAAATCAGGTCAAATCTGTCAGGATGCAAAGGCAGAGAAGAAAACCAGTGTGGTTCCGCAAAGGACGGTTTTTCTTCTCTTTGTAAGGTGAAACCGTGTTGGAGGTGCAACCTCTTCAACATTGCAAGACCCTGACCTCGCTGAAACTCAGGAAAGGAAACTCGGTTGATCAGCGTGCGTCCGGAATAACATCCAGATTCCTTATGCATCAGTGGTGCGGCTGACTTGACGGAGAGCATGTTGTGCTTCTCATGCGAGGGGATGAAGGAGATGGTGCTGCTTGTGAGGTTCAGTCGGAACCCCAAGAAGTCCAGGGCGGCTTCTGTGTCCAGGAAGATGTCTCCTCCATAGAAGTGTTCGTCGCACAGTATGTTGGCTGCCGGAGTCGAGAGCCACCTGGGGGTTGCGATCACGAGTCTGTTGTCCACGTAGCGGAGTAGGAGAGTATCTTCAACGGAGCGAAGTCCCGATGTGATGTGAGTGTTGGTCCAACATTGTTCGGCGACCGCGATCACCATCAAACAGAGAGCTGGGGACGCGGGGGATCCCATCGGTGCCCCACGTGTTTGCCTGAATGAACGAAGGCCGACAGAGAAGATCTGCATGTCAAGGGTGGCCTGAATGATCTCGGGGATGTCGTCGAGCCACAGGGTGCGTTGTGTGGGTTTGTGTCGGCGACGGCGTCCGTTGTAGACGCGGGTGATGGCAGAGGTGTCAAGTGTGTCCACTGTGAGGTGTGTGGTAGAGGAGTGTGGTTGTCGTTGTCGGTACCAGGTTAGCAGTAGTCGCCAGGCGAGGAAGGGTGCAAGCATCGGTCTCGAGGGGCCAGGTGGAATGAGGCCCCGGAATTGTAAACTGGATCGAATGGCGGAAAGGCATGCCTGGTGGTGTGGTTCAGGCAGGTGTGTGGCTATGCGATGAAGGACATAGAGAGCGGCGGGTGGGAAGTCTCTGGTCCGTATGTAACGGATGGCATCAAATCGTCGTAGAGTGTTGCTGCCAAGATCGCCCAAAAATCGCCACAAATCCAGGCGGTTGTCCACGCGTTTGGCCAGGAAGGCCTGTTGTAGGGCGATGGGTAGTCGTAGTCGGCGGCGTTTTCGCCAGATGGTGGCGAAGCCCATGTGCCGGGATTGGGAGAAGTCCAATTGGCGTATGAAGCCCGTGCGTGGCCGGAAATGTTTCTCGATGAAGCCAAAATTGAGAGACGGTTGCAGTTCCTGGATGTAGAACTGTTCAGTGGCAAATAGGTCCGTTGCCGGAACGACAGTGTGAATGGGCACCGAGGTGTAGTGGTGGAAAAAGTCGAAATGTGCCCACCACCGGACTGCCAGTTCGGCATTGACCAGATGATGTCGCTGAACTTGGAGTAGTTTGCGAAGTTGGCTGCGGCCCCGTGCCATGAGGGAGGCGCGAGTGGCTCCGAGGTAGAAAAAGGCCTGCCACTTTGGATGGCTGGTGAATCTCAGATAAACCGCTGAAGGGACAAGCTGAGAAGAGAAATCGGAAGCAGGGTTGTCCAGGCCAAGTCGAGTAAGCAGGGCTTTCAGTCTGCCGGAACCACAGGAGAGATGGCAGACGTCAAGTAGCTGAAGCTGTGCGAGTAGCCAGGAGCAAGAATGACGTGCGGTGACGTCATCGGTTGGGAAGAACCGAAGAGTGAAACGGAGGACAGTGAGAAGTTGGCAGCAGTGGTGTTGCCAAAATTTGTGCTGCCTGGCTGTGCGTCGTTGTCGGTGTGCTGTTGAGAGTCACTGGTAGAAGTGACTCGCAGCGGCCAGGATGCGGCCCAAGGCCGATGACCCCAGTTTTGATAGGGTTCGCACCGGGATGCCCCATAGCACAGCGGCTCGTTCGAGTTGGGCTCTGGTGTCGGAGTCCAGTGTGGTTGCCCATTTTGCGCAGTCGTTGGACCAGCTTTTTAGGACTTGCTTGCTCTCTTTGCTGGTTTTCTGAGAGGTGATCCATCGCTGGACTTTGGTGTCGGAAATGTCGGGTGGGAAGTTGCTGGTGAGCCATTGGCAAACGTGGGGAGGTGGTTGGAGCAAGTCGCGGGGCTCCTTCCAAGTGGGTGGGGAGGGGAGGGGGGGAGGGGTCGGGGTGCCGCCGTGGGTGGAGGGGGCTGGAGGGTTGCCGCCGTGGGTGGGGGGAGCCGGGGGGGGTTGGGAGTCGTCTGCAATGCGAGTGGGCAGGGGTAGAGCGGGGGATCCGTCCTGCGGTGATGTGTCAGGTGTAGTCAACCGTGGTCGCTTTATGCCGAAGTCCAGGAGGGAGGCCTGAGATGGACGGGGGGAGGGGGGGGAAAGGGGTTGCCGCCGGGAGGGGGGGGGAGAGAGCCGCCAAAGGAGGGTGGACGAGGGCCGGGGTGTGGTGGGTAACGGGGAATAGGTTGGCCGTAGGTCTGACAGGGAGTCGGATGTGTAGCTGGCGGTGCCGATGCCGTGGAAGAGCATCCGTAGGAAGGCCCGGACAGGGCCCCGCACGGGTTCCCGGCCATGTTGTTGCCGTACACGATGCCATGATGATGGGATGCCGTGGGCGAAGGCTGCGGTGGTAAGTTTTGCCTTTGGAGCGCCGTAACCAAACCTCGAGGGGGTTGGAAAGCCATGAGAAAACACGGGGGAAAAGGAAATGTTCGAACCACAAGCTGGTGAGCGGAATCAAGCGGGTAAGGTCACAAGGTGAGAGAACGGTCGCGGAAAGGCAGAACAGCAAAGCAAAGAAAAAAGGCGATCAAACAGTGCACCAATTCTTTTCCTGGTTGGGTGGAAGATGGTACACTTGCGCCCCGCTAAGCCGGGCGCTGCAGCGCGATGCCTCTCAGCATCGCAAACTTGGAGTGAAGGCACCACTTTTTGCCTCGGCGGCATGCGAAGTGGCGCCGCACGTTGTGTTGATCCTCGTGGCTTCCCCCGGATTCGAGGATTTTGTGCTGATTGATGGAGCGTAGTTCCCCAAAAGCGATGGCGCCGAGTTGAGACTTTCCGATTGTAAAGTTCTGCAAGAGCTGGCCGAGCGTGTCGGGCGTGCATGCCGTGGGGGTGGCCTGAGCGTAGCATCCAAAGCTCGGGTAGTCATGGTTCTCGGGCCTCCAAGCAGCGGGTCGGATCATGTTCTCATGGCACATGCGGCGCACTCGATCCGGGGTGGTGCCGTGCACATACATGACAGCGTGATGGGAGGCCGTGCCGGATCCAGCTTCCGGGTCTCCGCCAGCAACTGGCCAAGGATGAGGTCGGGGAAACCAAGTGGTTGCGAACACCATGCCGTGTGATTCCCGTCCCAAGAGGTGGTAGAAGCTGGGATCGAACGGTATGGGATCATCCGTGTCCATGGTTCGCAGTTCCCAGCATTCCGCGAGGAGATCGGCATGTGAAGGTGGCAAAGCAGGGTCCAGGTCCATCAAAATGGCCTTAGTCTGTTCCACCCTGGAGATGTCCAAGGCTGGAAGCGGGTCCAGCTCCCCCAACTCCCTAGGCGTGGGAACTCGCAGCGGGTCAGTCTTGGCCGTGTCCATGACGTTTCTCCATAGATCAAGCCACCGGTTGTCGGAAGTGGTGGTGGCATTGATGTCCGCCTCCGATGGAGGGGGGTCCAAATCACCGGTGTTGTCGAAGGGGGGTTGGGGAGGGTGAGGAGTAGCCGGCGTGGGTCGGGGAGGGGGAGGGGGAGTGGAAGTGAAGGCCGCCGCAGGTGCTGGGTGAGGGGGCAAGCTAGTGTTGTGGTGGCCGGTGCGGGAAGTGGGGTGGGGTTGCTGCCCATGGTGCTGCAGTGACCAGGACGGTCGTTTGCCCTGGTTGTTTCGGTGGCCGGTGTGGCTGGCGCCATGGTGGTGCATGTCCCAGCGGTTTTTGTTCTGTGGTGGGTATCCCCACGATTGGTTCCGCCAGTGTGAGGAGGACCATTGAGACTTGTTGGAATCCTTCCCGGAAGTGCGCCAGGAGGTGGAATCATGAGTAGTGTGAGTGGGTCGGTGCGAAGTCGTGGCTCTGGGTGCAGGGGAGTGTCGATGGTGGGACCTGTGTCGGGGGGAGCGGGAGCGGAGGGAGACAGTGGAGTGGTGTGCACGTCGGGAGTGGTGGAAGTGTCGGGAAGGGGAACGTGACCTGCTGTAGCTGCGGGATCGTCGGGTGTCGTGTCGTCGGTGCGACTTGTTGTGCCTGCGATGGTGGCTGGTGTGGGAGTGGGAGTGTCGGTGCTGTCTGTGGCGGGAACGGGATCTGCGAGAGTGGGGATGGTGCCGAGTGTCCGGGGGAGGGTGGTTGGTTGAGGAGGTAGCGGCAGGAGCCGCAGCGGCAGCTTCGGGCGCGCGCGCCGGCTGAGGCTCGGGCGGTGAAGATGGCATGCTGCTCTGAGTCATGAAAGGCATGATGGTGCCAGGTGCCAAGTTGCCGTAATTGGGAGGGCCACCGTAGGGCATCATGGCCATCGGGTTGCCAAAGTTCGAGAGGCCGCCGTAGGGCATCATGGGGAAAGGTGTGAAGGATGCCGTCTGCGAGTTGGGTGACGGTACAAGGTTCATGGGCTGCGTCATCTGGGATGACAGCTGCAAGTTCGGTCCACAATTGCCTGGTGAGCCGGACGCGGTGCCGGTCGCAATGCTATGCAGGAGCGAATGCATCATGTCATAGAGCTGGTGTCCAGCCATCTCGCAAGGGAGAGAGAAGGTTGGAAAGGGGTGAAAACAAAACCACAACTGCGGCAAAAATGCGTCAATGGTGCAAATGCATGCGAGCCAACTTCAACCTGCGAATCGAAACCAAACAGAGGGAATTCCACCAGGGGACCGCCAAAACCCCGCGGCAACGGCAAAAGTTTCCACAGAAATGCATGCGAGCACAAAGGGGTTCTCAGAGGTGCCTGTCAAGTGGCCTCATGAAAGTGCCTCATGTGGCTATGCCGATGAATCTGAACTGAACTCATCCGAGACGAAAGCTTCCATAAACGCCACGAATCGCAGAGTTGGTGTATGACCAACTCGTCACTGGCGCATGAAGCTTAGGAGCCTGAAACCTCGTGGGTGCAGCCTTGCTTCAAAGGCAGGCAGTGCAGGCAGTGCAGGCGCATGAAACCAGCAGAGCACCATTTGGGTGCGGAATACCTTAAGACCTCAAGCTGCAGCCTTGATCGTGGTCAAACGCGCTGAACTGAACTGCAGCTTGAACTTGAACACTTGAACGGTCTTCCCCTCGCAGGGGGCTCCCGCATATGGCGAGTCCAGCCCACAGCGCCATGTCGGACAGGCCGTGGGTAAACACACTTATCTCGAGAGGCTTCACTAGCCGAGATGCAAAACGCAGTCAGTAAAAATGCTTGAATGCAAATGCAAATCAACAGGTCACAACATCGACACCGAACAGGAAGCAACAGCGACAAACAGAAACCGCAAAAAGAATCAGGAAAGAGGGTCAGGAAATAGGCAGGTACGCCGGATTGATCAGATCCGGTATCCACCGAAATGCCGTAGCTTCATTGGACTGGATAGGCAAATCGGCTCCAGTCCCCCTGCAATGTGGAATTTCCGTCCGTGCTCCAGGACGCTTCACACACACACACACACACACACACACACACACACACACACACACACACACACACACACACACACACACACACACACACACACACACACACACACACACACACACACACACACACACACACACACACACACACACACACAAAGCAGACAGTTGGACAGGCGCTGCTCAACTATCATTCGTCCACGTGTCTCGATGCATGAAAGATCAAGGATATTATTACACACAAACACGAACACAAAGCCTAGAGCTTACTACTATCTTTTGCTTTGACTTCATGCGCGCGAGCGCCTCATGCCGGAATCCACTACCCCCAGACAATAACAGGGCGCACGTCCTTTGCACAGTGGCTTTTTTGGTCCCACTACGCCACTCTGAGTGGTGGTTTGGAGAGTTTTCGGGGTGGGAATCAAAATCTATATCCGCCAAAGGGGCCCTTCCGGGCCCCCTTAAAACATGGTCGAACCAGCTACCGAAATGGCCAATTCGTTTTCCTCAGCGCTGTTCAACGAACCTCTGAGATGCCCACGTCGCCACAGCCTGCACACGCACCCGGTTCACCCAACCGGGCCCGAGGCAAACATGTTTTGTAAGGGTACTTGAAGGGGCAGGAGGTGAGCAAGCCTGGTTATAACCCACTCAGGAGACTCGTAACCATGGTAAGTGGGCTACAACCGTGGTTACTATCCACTTACCAAGTATAGTAGCTTGCCCCAAAAAGTAGCCTTCTCAGGTTGCCCAGCTCATACAGACCTATCCCGGCCATGACGCCTTCTTAAGCATTTGCTTCAGGACTGTTCCGTGTGAACTGTTGCCTTGAGTGAATGTTTTGGCTTGTCGCTCTCGCCCTCCTCCCGCCCGATATCTGGCTCTGCAATGTGTCGATGCCTAGTTGCAGCTTTTCTAGGAAAAGCTTCCCCGTTCTTTCCAGGGATCCTTCTTTTCAGAAAACCATCAAAAAGGGGAGACAGCTGGTTCTAGAAAAGAACGATGGGGAATGAACCGTTCGAGCTTTACCAACTATGCCCTGGAGGTCCCTGCTCTGCCGGGGCTCCCCAGCCTCTGGAGCTTTGGCTGGCCTAGGCTCAGCTCCCCGAGGCAAGGAAATGCTTCGAGTGGTGCAAAGGGCAACCAGAACTGCCCATGATAACTATCCATTCTCGCCCTCCAACAAATCGAACATGCACGCTCAGTTTCGAACTGGGCAAGGCTATTCCCAATACGTTTGCTTGACAACACAGTAAAATTCAAAAGGATGCCATCCATTCAATGTTAAAGAAGTGCACGTAGCGCTTGACAAGCTGGGTGAAGAACTACTGAACAGCACGTCTGACAAGTGATCGCAATACTGACAGGACCTCGGGGTACCAAACAAAAACATTTTACAAGATGTCTGGAAAATGTAGGGGTAGGGGGACATCCTCTCTCTCCTGGCAGGGTGCTGCGGTGGTGCATCCATTTCATACTAGTAGAGCACATTGACCCTGTCGATTGTGTTGCTGCACTGCTTGGTTGGCCAAGTACGAGTACCAAGGCTTCAACACATGAGCAGCGCGCAAAACTCATGCACGCTTGGTTCTACCAACATGGTTATCAAGGTCTGTAGTCGGTCATACCAGGCGATACAGCCACGTACTAAACTGGCTGATAGGTGTATTTGGCGCTGCTCAAATACATTCAACGGCCCAAACAACACGCAACGGAACAAACAATCAGCATATATGTGAAAACATAATGGAAAACTGAACCTCTACAGCATGAGTGCAACAAACACTAAGGCGCCCAGTGGGTGTGTTAGTTGCCACTTTTGCAATTAGCTCTTCATTCCTTACTCTCTGCCAATCAGCTTGCGCTTCGCATAGCCTCAGGGTCCCTCAACCAAACGCATGCGTTTTGTGCGTCGCACCGCCTGCGTGCTGCTTCTGTTTGCCCAGGACTCCAAAAAGCCAAGCCCAAGGCCCAAGCCTCAGCCGAAAGGATCCAACCGACTTGCGGAGAGAAACACTGACTTGGCTTTTCAAGGGTCGCTGTTTGGGGATCAAAGAACATCCGATCCGCGAACCTGTCCTGAAGCAGCCCGGAACACTTTGGGGAAGCCAGGCAGCTTACGAATGCCGCAAACTTTCTTTTGCTTCCTTCCAGGTTTATCCTCAAGGGAAGGGCAACAAAATAGTCTCGACTTTAAACAACACAAGCTCCACAAAACGCCACACCCGTTTGAGTTGAGTCAAGACATTGGTTGGAGCCCAACCTGTGTGAAACTCTTGCCACTCTTGTCTCACCAAGCGGCGCTTCGGCAGTCTTCTGCCTCACATCTCGTCAATGAACCCTGCCCGAAATACCTGGGAAAATGTTGGGTTTTCTTTGAGATATGTCGCAAAACCAAGTTGTTCATGGTGATTGCCTCAACTTTTCGCATCATACCCCTTAAGCTAAGTGGGTGTTGGGGGTTGGGGAGAATGTCATTTGCCTGGGAAGACACAACCAAACCAGTGGATGCCAACTGGTTCCCTACTGGACAAATTCGGCCATGACCTGCAGGAGCTCAACGTTGATTCGCATGGGGCTGAGATAAGGCCTGGGGTTTGCTTGGGAGTATGGGCCGGGGGCAACACACAAGCATGCCAATAGATGTGACGTCGGCGCCTAAGGATAACAACCTACCCTACCCATTGTGCGGACCCTTTAAAGGAAGGCAAGGCAATCCGACGCACAACATGCCAAACAATTCTAGTGTTTCACATTCAACTCAGCTGCTAAAAACATATATCTATATATCTATATATACGAGATGGTGTATATATATATATACACATGCTTCAAACAATGAACTGTAGCTGCAGGACCATCATTATGGGTAAGGTCTTACTCCCCACGCTCGCCATACATGAGCGGGCTGCCCATTGCCGAGCCCAAGGCCAACCAATCAACCACAGGCAGGTGTTGTTTTGGGCTACGCTTTGGGATTCCTCTACGGAACCACTGCAATGCATTCCTGTGCGAAACCTGATTAGTCAAGTCGTGGAGAATCACTTCTGTGAATGTTGGTTTTGTATTGATGGCCTTGTGACAAAATTCCTTCGGTATCGCTGAAAAAGGCCCTTGTTTAAGCCCAATTGTTGAATGCCCATGCCGTGGGTACCAAACTTGTTGCAAGAACCTCTACAAACAGCAGCTGCAGTTTCACATGCCACTCATTTCAAAAATAGACCCCGCGCATCCCGAAAGCGTTTGTGAAGCAAGGCTATGCTACGAAGCACCGTGCAGCAGAGCTAGCCAGATTGAGCTGGAACCCTTCAAGAAAGGGGCATCCACACCCGGCAAGCACCATCTTCAATCAGTCCCCCACATCAATTACATATGTCCCTTCAAACATCACCAGAAGAAAAATCATTATTTGGACCAAAAGGCGATGCTTCAAAAAACACCGATGCAGGGGCAATATACGAAACACCACCGGAATCAAGTCCCTGAAATGCCGAATTACCGACAAGGGAGGATCTGACTTAGGCAAGTTCTGACAATTCCTTACAAATTCTCAAACAGGAAATCACGCAACCCAAAGTACAGGACCTTCATCCCTGATCAGCTCGTTTCACCCCTGGATCGCTGAGCCATCCAACCCGCTCTCAGAATTACCCTTTAAATGGTACGTGAAAGATGGAACCACAACCACAAAAGAAGAGAGCCACAAACTGAAACTGGTTACTCTACGGGACCAAATTGTTTAAGTGCTAGGTGAAGGGGACGCCACCCCCATCTACGGGACCCAGCGCAAACTAATCCGAGTTCCGAGCTGAAGCTGGCGTTGCAGCGCTTGCTGGCGCTGCCTCAGCAGCACCAGCTGCTGCTGCAGCTGCTGCTTCACCAGGTAGGGCTGGGGACTCGAAAGCTGCAGCTGCAGCTTCACCATCTGAGCGATCAAACAATTCAGAAAGGATGCCTCGAACAAATGGAAATGAACAAAAATGCAATTCCAGACACCTTTCTTTTCAGAGTATTGACTTTTATATCTACAGTACAGGTGTTTAGTCCTGCCAAAAACAAAACTGCAAGACGTGCGTTGCCTTCAGGATAGTGGTTTTCTGAGGTATGGGGCTGCAACGACTCCAAGTCCACTCAGCTCCCCTTGCCGGGTACTCAGACGAGGTTGGATCAACAGTGCGCGTTGCTGCCTATGTCCGGGGCTTTGGGCGCCGCTCTGCGCCATCCAAAGCATAGATAAACCTCCCTTGAGCAGCCTTGATTTTGGGTTGACATATTTTGAACCTCAGTGAAATTAGCCTGGTGGCTGCTCAAGAGGCAAACATGCTTGTCACGCTGGGGCAAGCAAAAATAACACCGCCAACAGCCAAATTGCTTTAGGTAAAAATACCTGTGCTTCCCATGCCCTAATGGCTGGCCATCCCTAACTTCATCCGATACATCGACGGCCGATCCCAGCGCTCTATGACGTTCAGCAGTGTCTTGATCTCACGGAAAGCGTTGGCCTTTTTGTCCGGCTCTCCCCAAACCCGACACCCGCCTGGTGCTGCACTGCTTGAAGCCTAAGGATATGGGGCATGCTTCGTGAAAGATTAATGGTTGACCCCCCTTTCAAAACACACTGCGGTCTCTTTCGGGGCGCTGCAACATCTGTGCGATCACTGCGTGAGATCTCTTAATGGGATCTCGGCAACAGGATCTGTGCGAGATCATGTGTACAAGATCTCAGTTACAAGCTCTGCGCAAGATCTCTTTTCAGGACCATTGCGAGAAAATCTCTGCGCAAGGTGTCTTTTGAAGCCCTTGTAAGCTCTTTGCACAAGACTTCTTGTTCAGGATCTCTGCAACATGTCAATTAGAGAGCTGCAGCTTCCTACTTTTATGTACAAGAATGCGCTCCGCGCCACAGACGTTCAAAATTCGCACATGTCGCAGCAAGAAATCCGACCCACCCAAAGTCCGCAGAAGGTTCACTTTCGATGTTCAACTTTCGCCGACCGCGCCGCAGACAGAGCGGCTCTTTTTCCCCCAATCAAAGCGCGCAGAGGGTTCGCTTGCGATATTCCAAACTCGCGCCGCGTCACAGCCAGAGCGGTTCGACCACCCAAGGTCCGCAGAGTGTTCACGTTCGAGGTTCAAAGCAGAGGGCTGGTTTCGATAATGAAAATTCGCACCGCGTCACAGGGAGCCATCCAACGCACCCAAAGTCCGCAGACGGTTTGCCAATCAACCGTTTTCGGAATTCGCGTGCCGCCGCAGCGAGAGTGCGCCCTTGAAAGACACCAGCCCGGCCCACCGCGTGGTGCGAGCCTGCGCAGTCAAAATGCATTTCAAGATTCTACAAAGTCACGATTGTACGTAAATACCATGAACAACGCTCCAGACCGGAGCGAGGATTTCGATTTAACCCCTTAGTGGTTGACACACTGTTTGGGGAACAATGCCCAGCGAAGACCTGGGTATGGCGGCATACATCGGGATGATCATGGCTGTAGTGTGAAGCACTCTAAGCGAAAGCGCCAATGATTGGATCAGCTAGACATTGGGCACTCCACAACTGAGGCGTGCTCATAGATCCCTGGTTCATCCCCACACGGGGAAAACGTGAGGCAACCGCCTCATATGTGTTCAATCCATCCACAAAGGCAATAGGCAAATAGAGCGAAAACGCCTGTGCACGCCAAGCAACTGCTCCTCCATGGGGTCCACGGGCCTCAGCCGGACGTTTGTCACGCATGAAGCTCCAAGACGTAGGGCTATGCCCCATAATAACAAATAATAATAATAATAATAATAATAATAATAGTAACAATAATAAATAATAATAATAGTAATAATAATAATAATAATAATAATAATAATAATAATAATAGAAAACAACGTCTACTTCCACGCTCGGTTGATCACGTGGCGTGCTGGAACACTTTGAATCCAATGTGGATGAAACATATTCCGGGAAAGAGGTCGTCGCCTTTCTGTGTACGGTCCAGGTATTTAAATCCAATGACAAATGACATTCAGTGAGCCAATGGCCAAGACGGCTGCTTGCAAAGGCGAGCAATTGCTACGGGAGTCCGTTGAGCTGGGCCACGAGGCATCTGGTTTAGGAACATGTGGCTGTGGCTCAAAATACCGGTACCACAATGGAACCCTGGTAATTAAGTGGGAAACATGGACCAAAACCTACGTAACCCCTCCTGTTTAATTTTGAGCCACACCCATGTCACGGCGACATTTGCTACTGCAAGAGCAGAATGCTTGTCGCACAGCTTGCACTGCTCTATTCTTGAGCTGCTTCGCTCACGAAACAAGTTGATTGGACAGGGCCCGTGCAAATTCCAGCAATAACGAGATATGCCTTTCCTGAATAGCACCTGTTCCAAGTGCACAAATGCTCACGAGGCGAGAAGCATCTAGAACTTTGCAGTCAAACTGGATCACTACCGGCTAAGCGACAGCGGATATTATCATGCGTTCAATGACATCACAGTTGGGATCTGATGTGCTTACACCACAAGTATCTGGCAAAGGGGGGTAATGAACGAACCAGTCATGTTGCAGAAGATGTGTAACTAATGCATTGTGTAAATAGCAGAGCTCTTGCTGGTACAAACCCACACGTTCTCCTCTTGCACATTCGACTTAAAGAAGCAAAGCGGCCGGGATTGAACTTCTTCCGGCGCAAAGGCTTGCTGCTGCTGCTGCTGCTGCTGTTGCTGCACTAGGCCTGGCTGCACCACCCCTGGCTGCAGTGGCCTTATGGGCCTCACTAGCTGAGGCCTTGTCACCGGCTGCACCGGCTGCACCGGCTGCACCGGCTGCTGCGGCTGTACTGCCTGCTGCGACTGCACCGGCTGCTGTGGCACCTGAGGCATCTCCTGCGTCTGCGGAGCAGGCTGGGCGTGCGGTGGCGAAGCTTTCGCCGGCTGTGCGGCCTGGACCTGCCAAGGAATCTGCTCGCCTGCAGATTAATGGCTGGTTTAAATGCACCCTCTGATTCACATCCCGGCAGGGGAACTGAAAGTGAAGCCTCACTCGTTTCCAAGAGTTTACTGACACAGGCATCTGCGATCAAGCGATACTATATGCGTACGTGCACGTGCACCTGCGGGTGCGAGGGTGTTTGGACGTTACATGTACGTGTAATAACTGTAAGCGTAGGCGCAAATGTAAGTGCAGGTGGATGCATGCGGGCCTGAGTGCCTGCCTGCGTGCCTGCCTGCCTGGCTGTGTGTGTGTGTATGTGTGTGTGCGTGATGCCATGCCGGGCCGTGCCGGGCGCTGTGTATCTGCGCTCGCAAAACCGGACCAGGACGAGGTTGCTATCATCCTCGCTATGCTCCCCGGCCCAAAAAGCCAATGCACGAAGCGAGCGAATGTTTTCCACGTGTTTGCACTAATCTCGAAAGCTGATACAGCCAGACACAATGAAAGCTTCCAACAATCCACAATCCCACATGCTAGTGTGGCTGCCAGCATCAGAAGAGCCTCTTCTGCATTCCTGGGACCGATTTTGGCCCAAGGAAAGCAACCCCCCCCCCCTCACAGCCTGGACCCGCAAACACAAGAAGCGAGGCCATGAGTCATGCGTTCACACCGAATTGGACATCTAGGCATGGCACTGTACGCTCGTGGCACTGTCAAGATGTCAAGACGATCTACAAACCCTGTAGCGGTCTGGAAAGGGACACTTCAAGGCACACCGCCACACTGAGAGACCCAGCAAACTTATCCCTGACACCAGTTAGTGCCCGCAACAGCCCGTGCCGAGCCTTTTGCCGCAACTGACTCATCTGCTGCTGCAGCTGCTGCTGCTGTTGCTGCAAAAGGGCCTGGCCCATAGCGGAGCTAACGATCCAGCCGAGTGCTGCTTGGACTTGTTGCCATCGACACACGACTGGCCACATGGGTCATGTGAACAGCGATGTGAGACTAGGTGATTTGTGATACTCCCCTTTGCAGTCCAGACAAAATGGGCAATGCCTTGCGATAAGGAACACTGCCCTCACACTGCGTCACACTGCCACGGGCGAATTGATGCAGTGAAGATCTCACTTTCCAATCATCTGCCCCAAAAGACATGGGCCAAAAAGAGTAAACTGCCACACACGAAGTATGTCTGAAGGGGGAAGGGGAGGCCGAAGGTGCTTGGTGTAAGCACGCAAAGCAAATGACCAACAACTGGATCTGGCAGCAACACGCGAGTTTTACAAGGCAAACACAATCTCTGCCTTGGAATGCTGCAGCCGGAGCGTTGGCACCCAGCTCTTTTTGTTCTCCGGAAAAGTTGTAGCTGATGGGAATGGCCCAAACCATTCGGGCCACCAACATTTGATGGGGGTCATAATTGACTGACTTGCCATCAGGGACATGGGGCAGGGTCGGAAACTAACACCCGTGAGGTCGCTGTGTACCGTGGCCAGTTCACTTCCTCAGTCCCTGCCACGAACCAGCTCAATTCCCGCCTGCTGCTGATGCATCACAGGGCTGGCATGGCCCTGGCTTGCAACCAAACGGAGCAACAAAAAAGTGAAGTGTGATGTCTGGAGCTAGCATGGTTCTGCCAGTCATGGCGTTGGTCAGCAAACTGCATCCCCCCAAACCTAAACAATTAAGCCTTAAGGAATTGCAGAAACGCAGTGGGTGTCTGTGCGAACGAGGCTTCCCCTGCAAACTTTGGTGTGTTTGGTTGGGCGACAACGTGTTGCCCCAAAATTGGCCTAACCTCCTCGCTTGCGTGCAAGCTGATCCTGTTGAGAGGCAGGCCAGTCACACTTTCGGCTAGCCGATCGATCAACAGTCAAGCTAGCCAAAACTCACAAAACTAATCCAACAATTCAATGACTCGAACTGCCAATATTGCAAGTCCTCGCTTTGCTTTGCGGGGCGACAGGTCTGGCAAACGCAATCAGTCAGGCGAGCCGGAATGTGCCCTGATAGCTTGCCCCGATAGATGTTTCTCGAAAAACAGGCCGGAACAAAATTGTTGGCGTTTTTTTTGGTTGCTGTCAACTGGGTGCTAGGTACGGTGTCTGGAAAAGAACAAGATGTTCCATCCCCTGTTGGCTTACTTTTGGAAGACTACCTATCCTGGGCAATTTATGCCTATGTAGCACCCAGTACTCAGACGGGGAAAACGGCCACGACTCACTCAACCCCCATGAACCCTTGATGTTGCAGCCAGGCGCACCATGCAAGTGCTTTGCTATTGACCATACTTTCAGCTTGGTCACTTGCAATGTCGGCAACCACGTGTCATGGAGTCACCCAATGTTTTCTTGCGGTGCAGGGATGTCATGAATCCCGTGTCAGTTGGGGGAAGCAGCTCAAGGTTGATGACATGGCTTTGTCAGCATTGATTTGTTTTGTTTGCAGGGCAACCTTTTCGCCTTGGTTTCAAGGGAAGCCAAATAGTGGTTGTCATGCTACCACTAAGGGAGCTGAAGCAGGTCACCAGTTGAGTTTTGACAGCCCGAAGCCGATTTCTGCCGAAGGACAAAAGCTGTCGAAGAATAAACCAAGTGAAGGACAGCCAGGACGCTTCATCCGTTTAAGATGGACTTGTTGTGTATTGCCTTTGAGTGCTGCGAACGATGGACCTTTACAGAGTACGGGCGCCCCACCCCTGAAAAAAAGATGTGGCTTTAAAGCTTTCCTTTTGACACAGTGCCTGAACGCAATTCTCGACACCGTTGAAGCTAAGCGGGGTCGATTTGCTTTGGACTTTGCCTTGCTTTTGGATCAAGAGCATCTTGCACCAGGGTATCAAAAAAGTCCCCGCTGGAAGCTGGGCGCCGAACGGAGTGCCACTGGCGAACCTGTGGGCAAAAAGCTAAAACGCCCTTCCCCGCCCCTGGATGTCAACCCAACTAACAGCGAAACCAAACAGGGTCTTAGGTCAGAATGGAAGAATTTGCGGAGATTCCCTGACTGTCTTGGAAGTGAGTTCTGACTTGAATGGGAAATCCAACCCCAACCCCCTTTGTGTACGTTATTGATAGACTTATTGGGACTTCTAGTTTCGGCCCCACAAGTCAAACAGGATCTTCATCCCTTGATAAACTGCAACACTGTTCCGCACACACCACACAAAATATGTACACTCAAAAACACACTGCTCCGTCCTTCTTTCTCCTCCCCCAATCAACACTCTCTGCCCAGTGCTTTTGCCTTACGACATCCGTGAATGCACAAGGCATGGGTATTGAAGATGGGCAGAACAAGGCCCCTGCCATGTACTTTGAGCTTCGGAACAGCGACAGTCAAGCAGAGCTGCAACACTTGAACTATCCTTCCCGCTGACATGACACCTGTCGGAGGGTACCTGGAAACCGAATTTCCTTTTATAGCTTCCCATAGCGCCAGTGTGCCGGGTCGCAAGAATCTGACCCATCGAATCCACTTCTCTCGTGGCTCACATGGCTGAGGAAGTCCCTGAACAAATATCGAGCTCAAAAAGGCCCCTTTTGTTTAGTAGTATGTAGCACATAAAAAGGCGGGACGTGTTTGAGGACCCTAGAAGCAGGGCGAACTGACATGGAGATCCCAAAACAAGTCCATCTTTTGGATTCAGGCCTTTGCCGTCCCAATGAACCAGGAACCTGGCAAAATTGGCCAAAAAGAATCCGAGCTCAGATTTTTTGTGCAAATCAACCAATGGATGTAGAATCTCCCCAATGGCTTCAGGAATCGCCCACAAAGAATACCTCAGAACCCAGGTCTGACCTTTGTGAAGGGTGCGTAGGTGATACGCTGAGGACATCAGAACTCACAGGCTCAAAGACTTGTACATGCGAAAACCGTGCCGATTGGCAAATCAGCATGGAATCCTTCAACAGGGCAATGCAGCACCCATTAGTCAGGCATGTTTCGCCCCTGTTCCTAGGTGCAAGTCTTTTCAACCGCCTAGTTAATCAAGGGCGCGCCAACTGCGAACCCGCCAATGCTGACTCTTAAAAAGAGGAAACAACAACGAGCTTCCGTCCTCTGTTGGTTTGCTTTATGGAAAACTTGAACATGAGTCGATTTAGATCGTAACGGCTCAACGTTGCTGATGCCATTAAGGAAACCTCCAGCATGGCTGAGCTCTGCTTAAGTTGTGCAAATGGTTTCTGGCTGAATGGCTGAGTCGTCTTGCAAAAACCATTTGAACTTGTCGGACCTTGTCGACAATGACAAAACAACTCAGCACTAACCGGCCCCATCATTTTGCAACCATTAAAGTTCTTTCCCCCCTTCCAATTGGCTGGATGACGGGCAACAAACCAAGTTTGCGACCAACAAGCTTAGCTGCTTGCCAACTCAATTAAAACAGGCCAACTGCTTCCACACACTCTATGAACATAACTTAATCGGTTTCCAAAATCCGCAACCCCTATTCTATTTGTTGAGGCCCTGGTAAGCTCTGGGCGTCCCCACCAGGATCTCCTGCTGCTGCTGCACACTCTGCAGCTGTTGCTGAATCTCCTGCATCCGCGCGCCCGCGGCGGCAGCTTCGCGGGCGGCCTCCGCTGCTTGCGCCGCTTGCGCCTCAGACATGCCATTGCGCCATCTGCAGGGCAAACAGAACGTGCTCTCCGCTTGGCGCAGCATTGGGGCTTTTGAAAGATGCTGGACATCGCCCCAAACAAGCGGTGTCCTACAGATGTGGCTTCCCTTGCACAAAACCCTGTGTCATTCGCGCATCTACACGGGCATCAGTCTAGGCCACCCTGCAGCTGCATTCCTTGGCAACGGATCCCCGCCCAACATTCACCGAGCGATGCCAGTCACCTGCAAAGACAATGGATCTATCACGATCTATCACGAGCGCTCACACCGGGATAAAACTCGTGCGAGGTCCAACCACCTTTGTCAACAAAGTGGGGGAGTTTCCGAAAAAGCCAAGCCAAACACGCGCTGCGCCAACGATCACTCAGCCTCATCACGAGCAAGCATCACCACCATCCTACACAGCCTCCCCGGCCAAAATGGGCACTTTGCGGTACACTTGTTGCCTGTTTATATGAGCAACGCCCCATGCCTGATTTCAGTCTTCGATTGCATTCGTAAACGAGTCCCAGCATAGCTCTCGTGATTTGAACCTTTCAACTTTCAACGTTCTTTGAACTTGTCGTCCCAAGTTCCCACAAAATGTTCAAAGTTTGGATTTGGAGGAGGCTCTACCGGCCGAGTAGCTTGTCCCAGCTTGATTCTAGGGCTGTTGGACAGGCTATATATATAAATATGGCAAGGATATTACCACCCAGAAACTCCACGGAAAAGCCAACTCATGTGTGAATCATCTGACTTGTCCCATCTGATTCTTGCGGAAATTTAACTAGGGTGGGCGTGGTCCCACCATGTCATCTATGTCCTTACTAACATAATGCTTGACCACCTACGCTATTGTTCAAAAAAGTCCAGCCACCCGCAAAGCCATCGAGTCACCTGCAGAAAGCGGTGCAAAACAAGATCGAGGAATGCTTCAATGCAATCGGTCAGAATGGCCGAAATCTTTGAATACTCTTTTAAGGATTCTACTCATGGCTGACATTCATCAGATTTGTGGTGCGCATCTACAACACACACAACTCTGCACATGGCCTACGTGATGTCTGCACGTGGCCTACTCAATGCCGTTAAAGGTGGCCTTCCACACATCTCTTGTCGCTTTCCATGCCGGTCGGAAGATGACATTTTGCGCTGCAGGTCGCGCCCCGCTGTGAATGACCCTTCAGAAAGGAAGGCCAGGTGTTGCATCATTTGACCCATTTTCGAAAGGAGTGAAATGAGCCCGTCACGCAGGAGTCATAGATCATAGATCGTTGTTCAATCAACACTGTCGGTGCCGGTTGGTCATGCTTCCTCTGAATGTAAAGCCCTAGCTAAAATCCCTGGTTAATCAACGAGGCACTCAGAGTCCACATTCTGACTCTCTGCAACACTCGAGGGAGAAATCTGAAGGCCCATCTGCAGTTTGGGAACCCGAGGCAATCTCGCTCAGGGAGCCATTCAAGTCAATGAACCATCAGTTTCCTCAGCCCCATGGAGCAAACAGGGCATGGTCAGACGCTTGGGGTGGGAGAACAACCACAACAACAGGTCAAACAAATGAGTTATTCAACTATGAACAACTGTTTATTGTCATATTCAACTATGACATTATGAGTCGTTCAACTAGTCATTGAATATATATATATATACATAGCTCATTCAGAGAACACTATGAACTTTATCTACCCAAACCCATGTAAACAATTGAAAGCAGCACCTGCTGGGACTGCCCCTATCTCTGTGCCACTTGGAACCTGGTCACCGAGTGCCCGGCTTCTCCTTCTCCAACTCCGCCGCGAGCCTGCGTGAAATTGAAACACCCAACCAGTTGGTGGAAATGTGAAGGCGTTCTAGGCTTTGGGATGCTCTAAATGAAGGGAGTGTTGCACAGCGTGGTCGGCAATTGTCCACGCCTCAGAAAAGTCACAGTGAAGCATGGTGAGGCATTTTGATCGGAACTATTGGACTATTCATGACGCCTACAGGCCAAGAACACGAGCCTTTGTCAGAGACATTGCTCAAAAGGAGGCATGGTGGCAAGAACTTACTCTTGCTCGCCGTGCAAAGGGCTTTTTCGCACAGCACGTCCATTCATCGCAATAGTACAGTACACCCATGGTGCGAAAGGCGCATCTGAAAAACCAACGTGGATTTAGCCGAGTTTGGAATGGAAAAATCAGAATTAATGCATCTGTGTCATGAGCTGCTTGCACATAGGGGAACTGGGAATGTGGGAAAGGTCATGAATCACACTGAGAGCTCATAGAGAATGGCTGAACGGAGGCTCATCCACACGTTGCCCAATGATTCCATCTAAAACTGCGGTGTTTAATCTGGATACACGCTGATTTTTGTTCGAGGTACTACTGACTGTGGCGCTCAACACTGCCCACAAAACCTTCCCTGCCCGGTCCCAAGGAGAGAACACCAGGCAAATGCGAGCATTTTGTTGGTGCGCTTTGCTCAGGCTATGGCAACAAACAAAAAGCAACAAATGGCTTTTGCCACGCTTGAAGCGCCCTGCATGGGGGGGAAGGGGGTGGGGGGTCGGATTTGTTACTTGATGAGGGACCTGTAAAGGGAAGACCTGAGAACAGGGTTCCGGCCAGGTTGGAAACTGGCCTGAAAAGGAGTGCCTTGCGACTGCTTGGGGTACTCCCCCACATGTTGGAAAATCCCGTTCCGATTTCCGCGAGTTGGGCTTCCCCACTGCTGGCGTCGCTCGGAGACCTGCTGCTGCAGGAGGCTGTGCTGCTGGCTCAGCTGCTGCATCCTGTGGATCGAGCATGGCGTATGGGCCATGTGGTCGGCGCTTTTCAAGGGAACATGTCCACGCGGCTTCCCCTTTCCACAACGCCGGGATCGCCGCAGCCAGGGAACTTAGCCAGTTCTTACCCCCAACAGTCGACTTGTTGCTGGTTCAAGGGGAACATGAAGAAAATCAAGAGGGAAACAGGGCGAACTTGGGGCAATCTTTTCGCTGGCCAAGTGCCCCGCCTTGAGAAGGAACTCTGATGTCTCACTATGCGAGTCCCAACTAACAGATCCAAGGGGCCGAATTCCGCAGGCAACATCATTCTCCCATTTTCCCGCGTTTGTCCCAGCATTCAGCAAATGCTTCCCTCACACTCCAAACCCGCGAATCCACTTGCCGTCCCACCTTTTTTGAGCACATGGTTGCGCCCCCTTTTGCTGTTTTTTTTCCTTGAGCCCTGTCAACACCATGCCAAGGCCCAAGGTTAGCGGGCAAGTTGCACCAGAATCCCATGGCCATGTAGGGTATCCACATTCTCCTCGTTTTATCTGACACCCTACCAGAAGACAAAGTGGAGGGGTCTGGAACCACATATTCAGGCAGGTGAAATGTGTTTCGTTTGACACAGAGAAAATGAACTCGCTTGCGGACCAACAGAGCGCCTCAGAACTGTCTCCAACTGCTATGCCGAGATGACAATGAATAACACACCTAGCTTTGTGCGGGTATTGAAGCAACGGGGATTACCAATCTCACATGAGAAAATGGTGCCATCATGTGCCATCTATATACTTTCATCATTGGGTTCCATGCGAAAATTGAGCTTCACCCTGCGAGCGTCACCTGTAAACTTGGACGTAGAAAATGCCAATGGTCCCATAGAATCTGAGGAATGGACCATCTGCTTCTCATGGAGCAAGGCTTCAACCCCAAATTGGTAAGCAGAGCAAATTCGAAGTCAACTGGCTTCCCGGGTCTGAACCCCTTGTTCCTTGCCATGTTGATGGACTGTACATCGCAGGGGGCCTGAAGTGGTTGATTCACCCCTTTCTCACTTTGGCAACCAAGCAACAGGCACACCAGAAATTACATTCATTTTTGCGACACATTCATTCGCGGCCAGCCACAGCCTGAGATCGCACTAAATACTGCGCACTCCGTCTGTGTCTGAATGACACACCATGCAAGCAAGAGGGGGCTACAATAGACCCTGAACCTTCCCTCGAAAAAAGTGGAAGCAACCCGGGTTCATGGCCAAAATCCCCATCCCCGACTGCAAAGATCAGGCAGATCTGAGTCATCTGCTTCCGCTGAGCTGTCCGAGTCTCCGGCTGAGCTTGGATCTGCGGGAGCATGTTGGGAGGCACCTGCGACCTGAACGAACTTCAGGATGGCCGCCCAACTTGGTACCTACTTTGAAACCGGGCCAACTGGTGTGCATAGTATGCATATGTATACATATATACATATATATATATGTTGTATTAGCCGACTTTCCAAGCGAAATGAAGCTTTCAGCGGCATGTTTTACACGCCAAGACTTGGACCAAAGTCAACACTAGAGCAGCAGGCAAAGTTCAACCCCAAGCACGAATCAACGCCAAGGCTCTGACCCACGCGTCAAAGCAAAAAATATGCAAGTGCTCACCAACAAATACTCCACAAGCACGCTCACAAACAAACCACTCCACATGCGTGTCCTTTGGCATCCATGTGTACACCTTGTCAGTGCACCATTCCCTGTTCTCCGCGGTGCATGCACGAGGAAGCAAACTACAGGAAGCGCAGGGCGCTTGCATGTAAAGCAATGGAAAGGTTCAAGCATGAGCTCAAGCAGGAATTGATTTTGATTGGTACTGTCGAATGTCTCGGTATGGACGAATACTTCACTTCCCAACGAACCTTGCGTTTAACAATGACCTGAGGTAGACCAAGGGTGCGCACTCTAAAATCAGAGTGTGCCTTGTGCAGCAAAGTCAAGCCCGTTTATTCCCAGATCAATCCCAAGAATATTCCCATCTAACAAGATCTTCAGAACATTCAACACCACCATTGTCAGGTATGGGCTTGGCAGTCATGCAGGCTTCCATACAAATAAGCTCAGGTGATACAGCAGCGGTGCTCATTTTAATGCTCGCACCACCTCGCAGCCCTCCCAGAACCTCGTGGAACCCTCGTGGAACCCTGGTGGAACCTTACCTCGGGCCGCCCCGGACCACCCCGAGCTTATCTGGGCTGAGACCCCAAAGCTTTCAGCTGTTGGGGAACAATACAAGATTGTCAGGCAGCACCCCTTAAAACAAGTCGCTCAAGAAACGCCATACCTCCACAGTCCATCCCCTGTTTTCTCCTTTTTTGCTAAACAAAAAGTGGAACCGCAGAGCAGTTCAAAAACTGCGGACCCGAGCCAACCAACCAATCAGCCACCTTTGAACCCGCTCTCCCCGCCCCCCCCAGCCTTTGGACCTGCTGCCGGAGATTTTGCATCTGCTCTACCAGCTGAGCCTTCAGCGTCTGGGGTAGCGGCCAGAAGGGAGCACTTCACCTCGCCTCTAATTCGCGGTTTGGTTTGGTTGTTCAGGGTGCCAACCCCCCCCCCCCATGTGGCTTCAACAATAGATGTGGGGGTCAAATGTTCACACCAGACATCCACACATCCCAACCAAGGGGTAGCTGAACCAAGGGTTAAAACGGAATAATGTCTTTGGACTAAACCCGCCTCTCACCAGTTGGTGTTTTTGTTTCATCCATCACTACTGCTGCGAAGTGGAATTTGCTCATCCACTGCAGGGGCTCCCATTCAAGAGGAACCCTTCCCTTTTGGAGAAAGAACATAAACAATTGATGCGTCAGGTTGAGCAATCCAGGGTTCCCATTGCTGCGAAAAGGGGTTTCTTCCAGTCGGCCCTCAACTTATTCGGATGCGGCCTAAACATGTCCTCAGGTTCAGAGCAGCACGTAATCCCTTCCTCATTTACTGGTGCTCAACCAGCACCTGACAATTTAACAGTTTGCTGGTCAGTGGGTAGTTGATGGAACCAACGAAACGCACAAGAGCAGCACAGTGAGCAAAGTCTGCAAACAAAAATAGGCTGAAGACTGCAAAGGAGTCTCAGAACAGGAGCTCTTCCTGTGGGTTTCAAACAGCCATAGCAAACCAGGAATGTGAAACTCCTCGTTTGCCACTGATTCAGAACCTGTCTCTTTTGGACTGCCAGGTGCCTTGTTTGTCAGAGGGCCTGCGCTCAAACAACATGTCGTAAGATTACTGGTGCTTGTGCTCGAGGCGCGCTCGCTTCGATCGATCGTAGATCTGACAAACACACCTCCTACTCGCCCAGCGGCCATGGAGAAATCAAGCGCATCCAACTTTCCAATGAACCCCCGACGGGTGTACTGCACCTCCAACGGTCCAGCTAATAATATCCGGAGATTCAGCTTGTTGCCATACAAACTGGGTAGAGTTTCTACCACAGGAGTACAATCGAGTACAATGTACAGGGCAGTCATTCATTCTTGGGCGGCATGCCACTCGACAACTGCCCAGCGGACATCGATTGCGAAAAGTACTTAGTACATCTTAGTTCTTTTTGGATTCAAGCACCAACAAGTTCCTGACTTGTACCATCAGATTCGCCCTCAAAACTGGCAGGCTCATCTCCTTGGCTCCCCTTGAAAACCAAATGGGAGAACTCTCTCCGCCAAAACCCACAAGCCTACCTCTTTTTCAAAACTGGTAGCTCCTTAGCTCCCAAGTTGCAAATTGTGATGCCCTCCCACCGCTTAACATGGAACCTGACGTTCGCGGGGGTTTGGCGAGAGGCGATCCCCTCGCTCCGGTTCCAGAAACGACTCTGCAACCACCAGCTAGCTGAGGGCCGGGCCATGTGCTCCTGCGCCCGCTTCTCCAAGTCTTGCTGCTCTTGCAGGAGCTGCTGCCTTGCTCCGCAGGGATCTTCTTGTGCCCACGCATAGAAAAAAACCACCTGGGTGCCTCGTCTTGGGGTAGACCGTGGATGGTCCTTTTGGTTTCATAAGATGAAACCAATACCCAAAAAGGGTACCCTCAAAAAACCACGCCCGTGGTTCGATGATGCTGTCGTTTCCATACCCTAAAGTCTCCCCTAAAAATCCCTGAAATCTTCATCCCGACTTTTGGAGGAGAAAGGGGATTGTGATTCTGTGGACCCTGCTTGCTAGTAGGGACTGTGGGAACTCAGCCAGCCCTATTCGGGTCCTACATGGAATATCCGGAACTTTCATTTCCACATTCCCACTCAAAACAAGCGGCGTCTGCCCAGGTCTATCCGGGCGTCATTCGTTTTGTGGGTTGTCATGAGTGGCCACAACTGCCGATAGTTGACCAAAGCAAACACCAAATAACACCATTGAACCAGCGATTCCTGTTGGCCTGCTTGGAAGATGCGACAGGCAAACACAGAAAATCATGCTGAACCAACAATAGCATCGTGCCTCTCCCCACTCTTCACACACACACACACACTTTTGGGGAGGAGCGACTTGGCTTTGCACGCCCCAGCCTGCCCTGCGTAAAGGGTGGGTTGCAATCAGATGTGTTAGCCTCACAAACACTTCCTTTCCGGACTTGCCCTGGACACCTGCTGCTCCAGCCATCGACCACATTTCAGAAAAGCACCCCTTCTGAAACAGCGTCTCCACGTAACGCCACCTTTGTCTTTGGAATTTGCGTGTGACACTGCCCCATGTCTTGGCTGAAAGTTCCGGAATCCAGAAGAAAACCAAAACAAAACATTTTGGCAAAGCAGCTAGGCAAGAACTTTGCATCACTAAGTTGCAGATGCGCACCACATGCTATGCGCACGACATGTCCGGAATGCACAAAAGAACTGAAAGAGCCGTGGATGCTCAACATCGCTGTTCCATCGCCCCGAAACCATCGTTTGCCACTTCGAGCCTGTCCAATGATTCGTCAAGCATGTACTCTGCTGGTATGTTTGCCCTTCATTCTCTGACATGTTGACTGATGGGCGCCGTTCACATTCACTCGCCGAAAACTGAATTGTGAGGCATTCAAGCGCATCCGACGCTTCCGGGTTAACACTTTAAGCCTCAAAATTACACTCAGTTGCCCAAAGCACCAGGAAATAAAAGGTTAGCCTTTTGGGGTTGACTAAAAATCTACCAAAATGGAAAACAAAAGGTTAAAAGGTCGGCTTGGACAATTGAGTACAATGAAACATGGGGGGGCCGGGCCAGTTCATGTTTTTCATCAGCCACATGGCAGGCTCAGTTCCTGGCTCCCGAGTCTGCCTCAGAAAGCCGCGAGCTTTCAGCATAGCTCCCCCATTGTCCCAGACTCCAGTGACGTTGCACTTACAGGACCAAGACAATCTCGTTGCTTTCGCCAAACAATCTTCTTTGATTCCCAAGCTTTTGCCCGACACAAATCAGTCTTCATCTGAGTTCTGGCCCACAACTTGTGACCTTTGCTTAGTGACTTAGCAACTTAGAAACTTGCTGACTTGTACTTAGTACTTAGTAACTTAGTAAAACACATAAAATAAAGAAAGAAAGAAAGAAAGAAAGAAAGAAAGAAAGAAAGAACGAACGAAAGAAAGAAAGAAAGAAAGAAACACACACACACACACACACACACACACACACACACACACACACACACACACACTTGGGTTAGTAACTTCATTTCAAAAAGATCCAACTCTCAGCCATTGGCAACAGACCCGCGCCGCAATCACGGCATCCGAGGCTCTGGCGTCGGCTCGCTCGCCGGTTCCGGCTGTAAGGCCTCCGCAAGAAGTGTGGAGGCGGTTTCGGGCCGTTTGAACCACCTTCTGGGGTTACCATTTTGAGACCCAAATAGCCCAAACAGCCCAAATAGCCCAAATAGCCCAAACAGCCCAAATAGCCCAAATAGCCCAAGTGGGCAAAACAATCACAACTGTCAAGTACTCTTGTCATGTACCCTCAGGCGTAAGCTGTGCCTCAACACTATTTGAGCTGCTGGAAGAAAAAGCGCATGAAAGCACACTGAGAGCCTGTTTGCCTTTGGGCAAGCACCCTGCCCCAAGATGCAATCGCGGAATCGAGTGCGAAATCCGACTGTATCCACAACTATTGTATCTATATATATGATCATATAGCCGTATATATATATATATATATGTATATATATATATAGACTATAGACATGTGGTATGTTGCCAAAACAATGGTATGGCTGCACGAGAACGACAGCCCCAGGTTTACAATCCCGGGGTGCCTGGCAAGTACACAGTTTGACATAGCCAAACTGAAACTTTGCAAATAAGCAACAACAGCTTCTCGCTCGAAGCGCCTCGATTTTTTTTGGTGGTGCTTGTGGCTGACCCATCCTCTTTGGATTTTTTGTGGGACCGGTAGCCCCAAGGCTCACACCTGAGCAGGCTGCAAGGGCCTTAGCCGAAAGAAAGACACGCGCGATAGGCGACAGCTTCTGCTCGCAAGGATCAGATTTCCACGCCTTACTGTGGATGGACGAAATCGTGCACCACCCAAGAAACCCTGGAATGATGATTCCCCTGTAAATACTAACTAAATAATGGTTTCCCCATGGTTTCCAAGTGGTGCGAATTGGAAATCGTCCATCCACAGTACGACAGGGACATTGACCGCTAGACTGGTGCTCCAGTGCAGGCTGGATGATCCATGGCACACCAAACGGATCCGTTTCGCAGCGGCAGGCATCGGATTCCTTGCAAAGGTAGAAACACACGGCCACGAATCAACCAACAAGCCACCTCACCCAACCCATCAACCCACCAACCAAACAAACAAACAAACAACCAAACAAACAACCAAGCAGATAGATAGATAGACAAACAAACAAACAAAAAGACTGAGGCTACCCTCAGTCACAATCAAACCTTGTATTAAAATGATCTACCCAGAACTATGAAAGGAATTCAAAAGGCGGCTGCACCCATTTCTGGTCGGGACCATCTTACTGGGTTTGATTGTGGCTCACCAGTCTTGGAAGCGCATCCTTTCGCCTAGGTGGGGGGAAGGCGGTTGTCCTGTTCATTGTAACAAACAATTTCAACTTGTAGGCCTCTTGCTTTTACCGACTGTCCCCAAACGAGTCAGATCAGACTTGGACAAACAAACGCAGACAATCACACACAAGAGTGGTTGTCCCCGCCGAATTCCGCTTTTGCTGGGGCCGCAGCGGCGCCTTCATCGGGGGCACCTAAGTGGAATGCGGGTGCTTTGAGCCTTCTCGGCCGGACTGCTCCAACCCTGTCACAATACCCTGCAGACGGAAGAAACAAGGACCTAATACCAAGATTCTACCCTTTCGGTTTGGTCATTTGAATGTTGGAAGCGACCCCCTTAAAGGCCATCCTGCACCATCCTTCTGACTTGCCTCACAGGCACACAGCCAAGGCCATCTTGATGGAACACATCACTCCAGTCATCTAAAGTGGCGGAGACTCTCCGCATCTGCCATTCACACAAACCATCCTCATTGAATGGCTTCGCCCAACCAACCTTGAATCTGGATATGAATAACACCAAGTATTCCACCAGGCCATCATCTGAACAAGCAAATTGGGCAACGAGCCTCAAGCAACATCGATTTTGCTGAACATCCCTGCATACCCCTTAGCAATTTGGCCACTGTATGATTTCTGCTCGCCTTGGGCAAACTGCAGTCACTTTTTTCCCGTCGGTGGGTTGCAACACTCCGCATGATCTTTCTGCGTTTTGGTAGCCCAAACACTTTGGGACAGCTTGCTCGCCTCATGGCGCCGATTTCACTTTGGGTGTCATTGAGTTCGGGTTGCCTTTGAGGGGCCCACAATGGCTGGCTTCCTCGGGGTTCAGCGCGTCTTTTTGCGAGGCCTCGTGAGGCGGAGCCCCTTAATAACCCTTTTCCAGAAGGGCTGTTGGCGCTTTTTTGCGCTGAGGTGGGAATCAACCAAAAGACCCACTGCTCTCCAACTCTCCCAGGGCGGATTTGTCACCAGCCCGGGCCTTTGTCAGCCCAAACGGCTGGGCGGTGATAAGTGAGGCTTCCGCGAGGACTCAAACTCTGAACCCCCGAAATGTGGCTTCCTTCCAACGGAATCTGCAGAATCCACCCGGGGAACCCTCCCTCTCTGAGGCATGCCACCACCTGAGGAGCTTTGGGAGGGGCCTTGCCCGGAGGATCTTTGCCCTGGCAAGCGGCACGAGGGTCGCGGCCCAAGAGTCTTCAGGCGCAACTGCCCTGGATCTTGCTAGTTGGGTTTGATGTTCACTCTCAACAATGGTCGCACAAGAATCCCTTCGAAGCATAGATGTAAATCATTCCCAGATTGGAATGAGGTGTTTCCATCGCTTTGAGCATTGCTCTTACAATTTGTGTCACTGCCTTGGCTATCCTAAACGAGGGGTGGTAATCTTCCTGGAAGGAAGTGCGGAGCGGAGAGTGGAGATGATTCTGCGTCTAAACTTCCTTGACTCATCCAGTTTGGGCAAGGCCAACTGAGCGGTGATCTAAAAGAACTATGCTTCTCGGCTTCGTGTTTGTTACCTGCCTTCGCGAGCCCTTTCGCAAAACTTTCGCGAAAGGACGGCTCAGGGGGAGCACATTGGGCCAACTAACTCTTTCGCGGATGGTTCCGGTAAACATACACATACTAAGTAATAATACGCAAGTCAATATTACGTACAGCTCTTGCTGCTCGTCCAAGAATAGACTGCAATTACATTGAGGTGGCTTAAAGCAGCGTGTTTCGCATGTGTTGTCGGCAGGGTTCGCTGGTGCACGAAACAACCTTAAAAGTTAACCAAGCACTGGGGATATTCCTTGGAGAGGAATTCATATCACGGGTGACTTTTAGCCTTCAGACTCCCAGGATACCTTTCATCCACTGAGAAATCAAGATCTCACTGCCTGGATTTCTGGAGACATGTTTTAATACGTCCGTGATTCTCTCCTTCTCTCCCCAAGCCTGAGCCGCAGGCGGCAAGGCACGAACCGAACGACCTTTGCCAACCGATCGATTGCCAGCCTGGCCCTTGCCTCGAAGCAAGTGATGCTCTGAGTGTGGGCCGAAGCCAACCAGATGTGTCAAAGAGCCCTTTCCCAACGGCAAACAACTCCAACCTATGCTTCGACCATTTATCTGGTTGCTTTGTATTTAGGCCTCCGGTTCCGAGTTTTAAGGCAGGCAACGGAACTTCTGGATTGGTCCGCTCGAAGGTGGCTTGTGCTGCTCTAGTTTCTTCGACCCCAACGGCCTTGGTTTGGGACAGATCCGTCCATTGATTCATTGCTTGCTTGCTTGCTTGCTTGCTTGCTTGCTTGATTGCTCGATTGCTTACTATGATTGAATGATTGATTAGGTGGTTGGTCGGTTGCTTGGTTGCTTGACTGACCAGCTGACTGACAGGCAAACAAACAAACAGACTGACTGACCGACCGACCGACTCACTGACTCAGTGACTCAGTGACTCACTCACTGACTGATTGACTAACTGCCTGACTGATTGACTAACTGCCTGCCTGTTTGGTTGCTTACTTATGTGCTTGCTGGCTGGCTGGATTGCTTGCTTCCTGCGTTTGTTGTTGTTCGCTGGTTTGTCCCGAAGTTCAATATGTCGAATAAGTCAATTGATCCTCTTGTGCCTTTGTTTTGCTCGTTCGTTTGTCTTGGCCGCTCGAACAAAACAAGGCGCCCACCTGCACCCCTCCGCAACCTGAGGGCCCCGCCCAGCTGCGAAGGCCTCATGGCGGGCCACGGCGTTGCCGCTTGAGTCACAATCAAAACCCGGTACTAAAATGGTCGACCTGGAACCAGAGGAAATACAAAGGCGGCCGCAGCTGTTTCTGGCTGGGATTGTCCCGTACCAACCCTCATCTACCCAGGTTTTGATTGCGGCTCATTTGTTGATGTTTCTGGCCATGGCCAAAGGAACGAGGGAAACTCGTGATGGCACTCCAGCTGGGAAGATAGAGGTCGGCAAGCCGAACCGCCGCATAAGACGCTGCCGTCTGAATCAGCATGTTGGATATATTGGGCTCTGGCAAATTCCACAGATGGCCCAACATCATGCAGTGGGGCTTGATATTGCAAATCTATCACAAGTCGTGCTCACTTTGATGCTCAGGACACGTGTCCGGAATGATCATTGCCCCAGTACTCGTCGACACGTGTTCCAAATGTTTCGGTTCTGCCCCTCTAGCTTGCTTGCATGAATGAAAATTGGACAATTCGGCAGCGGTAATAGAGAAGATGAGGTAAACAAACCGCCTCCGTCCGTCAACTGAGTCTGAAGCGGTTGCTGCTCGACCTGGCTGCAGGTAACGCAACAAGTTCTTCGGCTCGCGGAAAGTCTCAGAAGGAAGCCCCGACTAAATGTGTTCGAGTAGAAACCAGGAGCCTCACCATTTAGAGAGGAATATACCTGACTTGTTGGACCGTCGCAAGGCCTTTCCTCTCGGGCAACAGGGTGACATCATGACTTATAACTCATCCCCCAAGCATACTTGTACTCAAACATGCAGCCTCGATTGCCATCAGCAGAATGGCAGTGGTCGGACCCACAACAGCTCTAATCAACGCCCGGAATGACTGCCAATCCAAGCGTGGACTGTGCCGTCCCATGTCCAGAGATACATGAAAGCACCCTGAAAGGTTGAAGCGCCGAACCAAGGTGACATCTCGCGTTCTCAAGGAGAAGCACAAACAAGTACTAGCAAGAACTGGGGCAGAGAGAGTTGGGAGAAGAATCACTTTGTTGGCGGCATGACATCCCTTAGCAGGAATCATTGTGTTTGTCAAAAACCCAACCGATAGATGGCCACCATGGCGCACATGAGCCTTACTGTGGCCCCAGCTCGGCTTGCGAGGGCTTGTCTAAACGAGTGAAGCCCGACATAATTTCCACATTGGCAATCCAACATCTAAAAGGGCCCCCGCAATTCTAGTGACAAACCAACATGAAGTACAATGCGCGAGGCAGCCATGTGGCACCTGTTGGAAGGCCAATGGAAAGGCCAGGCCGGGAATTTTCAAGCCACACGGTTTGCCTTGTTGAGGAGATCTGCAACACCCACAGCTGCTCGGAGCGCCAACACAAAGGCAGGTAGACCTAAACTCCCACAGCAACTTGGGTAAAGAATCAAGACCAGTTGGCGTTCACCTGAGAAACATGGGTCCAATGTCTGGGGGTCGCATTTCATTTTGTTGGGGCGCGTTCGGAAGCTTTGCATCCAAAACAGGACGCAAGGTGCTCCGAAGACCTTCGAGTCTCTGAGCCACCCCGCGGCTGAAAGCCCGGGTGGCATGCCTCGGTGTGCGCAGCGCGTTGTCCCAAAGCAGACCAGGATCTGGCCAATTTCTTGATCTATGGCCATCCTTAGGCACAAACAAGTCTGAACATGGCCGTGCAAAGCCGAGGTGTTGAGGCAGGAAGCCTTCACGCACCAGCCTTCCTTGTTCCGACCCCTGTTTTCTCCTCCGGACCGTGGCGGAACCAATCACCAAACATCAACACCCCCTGGAGGCTCAAGAGAAACCATCCCAGATTCTGATCCTGACCAAGAACAGGCAAAGCCACAGGCCCAATTCTAAAACCTTTTTGACAGGCAGCGTGCTCTAGCTGAACAGATGATGGTGTCCTAAACTAGGGCCCAACATATGCCAAAGTGGCCCAAGCACGGGCTTTCTGTTTTGAGACAAGCCCACAGCTTGTTCCTGGCCATTGCTCTAAGGGTTCCTTCCCAGTTCCCTCATCACTTAATATTCGAAAAGGACACCTCCCTTTGGTATTTGGATCATGCTGGGTAAATGAAAAGTCACACCAACGTTAATTACCCATCAAATGGCCCAAGCTTGCAGCAAGCTATGTCCAGACCACCCCTGCCCCCCCAAACCACAAACGTGCAGTCAGGAGTTGTTTTCCGGCCGCCCTTCCCTTGCTCCATAAATTTCAGCTTATTTGCCTGAAGGACTCCGGAAATTTAAGGTGAACCTTTTGCTGCTCTGACCAAAATCGACAAGACCCCGAAAGGTCCAAATAGTCAAAGTCAAAAGATGAGGTCAAAGGATCGCTACAACAACTTTTAGTGGACAAGGGCTCAGAAGCCCACCAGACCCCGAACAAAAATTGGGTTTCAAGAGCTCTCAAGATGGCAAAGGAGGTGAAAAACTCCAAGACCCGTTTGTTGCACTTTCAATGGCTCCACCGTTCTGCGTCCCTCGGCTTTCTTCGGTTTCGCCATCGGCTGAGGGCTCGGGCCGGGGAAAGACTTGGGCGCCGCCGCGGAGTGCGCCTCCGCCGCCCGCAGCTTGGCCTAGAGCCCAGGTCGTGTGGCTGTGGTCATTTGCCGTTAAACGGGATCCCAGTTTGCGGTAGAATTCACCCATTCTAGAACCTATTTTCGTGGTTGGATTGGTTGATGTGCACTGGTACGATTTGGATTTTGACCCATGGCCGTGTGAAGAGAAATCGATGTGTACTTGTGGTCTAAACAGGCTGGTTGTTCTACAATGCTTTGTACGTGGTGGTCCAACAAATGCTCTTGTTTATGTGTGTTTGATGGTTTTTTTGCACATGATTTCCAAAAAGACACGACTGGTGGTCCAGAAACTTATTTGTTTGTGTGTTTTGGATGGTTTGTAGATGATGTACTTGTAAACTAAGGTCTGCTTTTTCAACGTTGTGAATTGGTTTGAGTCTAAGAACTGCTTCCAATTCACGCCCACCGATTTGGCCCTTCTTTTTGCGCAGTTTGATTGAAGTTTTTCATGGTCGTTGAAGCCAACCTTGCTATACGGCAGGAAAAGGCTTCTCGGAGTACATCCTCGGTTTCTGAGTATCAGCCTTACCGATGGGAAAAACCAGGAAGTTCCCAAAGAGGGTCTTTCCGTTTCCTTTTGATTGGGTTGCTACAAAACGAAACCCTACAAAAGGCATCTTCGAGAATTTGGCCCCTGCCTGAAGGCTGGCAAGCGAATGTGAGCGACAGCGCTCGTGCAAATTCAGTAGCTTTCAAGTGTGCCTTGCTTGGATTTGCGTGTCTGGGTTGAAGCCGCGAAAATGCGCTGATCGCCAGTAAGCACACTCGTACATCATTACCTTTGTAGTCAATGTTTGTGGTGAATCACAAGAAACAGCAAGCGATAATGGGTTCTGCTAGGAGATGATGAAATCCGATGGACCGTGTGATTGTCGCCTTCAAAAAAAACCCTCAGCAGCGGCCTCAGCATTATCAACGCAAATTAATGTTCTTCTGCATGCCAACCGCATTGGGCACAATCTATCATTCTCCACGATCGACAGTGTTCAGGTACTGCACGTGTGCTGGTAAGATCATTCAAAGCCTATGCTGCAAGCCCATCATATGGCCATGGGTCAAAAGCCCGTAGTGAACATCCCAATCCCCACTAGAATACACTAAAATGGGTGGTGCACCTACCCCAAAATGGTACCATTGATTTTGACAACCACAGCCATATGCGTCGCAAAAAAACGTTGTTTACTACAAAGGAACCGCCTCTTCACTGCCCCCTCCCGGAGACCCGTCCTCCTGCTCCAGCTGCGCCTCTCGGGCGGTTCGCTTCGCCTTGGTCCTGGGCTTTTCATAGGCCAATGCCCGTGAGCAAAAGAAGCCGAGACCGCCTTGCCCATGGGCGTGCTCTTTTTTTTGGCGGCTCGGCACCCTTTTGTTTGCTGTTTTACCGGGAAACCAAGCCAACATTCCTCTTTTTTTTTTGGGGGGGGGGGTGCAAAAGCGCAAAAACGGCATACCCACACCCTCTTAGACCAAAAAGCTGTTCCAGGACCAGAGTCACATTCCGTGGCGAGGGGAACAACCGAACTGCGGCTCAGGTCTGCTGGTGCAACAACCTGAAGCCCCTACGCCGTCACATTTTGACCTTCTGACCTGGGGCACCCCGGCACCTCTGCAATCCGCGCTTTGGTCCTCGGCGCCAATCACTCGGTCAACTCTCGGGTTCCGGTTCCAGCCACGGCTTGGGCGAAAGGACGAAGATCATTCTGCGTTGGCTCTACAGGTGTTTTTGGTATTTATGCCCAGTGTCGACCCTAAGAAACTCTGTTTCGGTTGCCAAGTTGGGGTCAGATTCTGTTTGCTTCGAGGTTGCTGGCTTGGACTCCTTAAGTTTCTCACGTAAACCTGAGATAGGAAAGCAAACCACGCACTCTTGCTTCTTCTTGTTGGGTTTTCAAACAAAACATACATACATCATTACATTACATGACATTACATGACATTACATGACATTACATGACATTACTTGACATTACATGACATTACATGACATTACATGACATTACATGACACTACATGACATTACATGACATTGCATGACATTACATGACATTACATGACATTACATGACACTACATGACACTACATGACATTACACGACATTACATTACATTACATTACCTACATACAAACACACAATCAAACCAAACAAACACACATGTACACACACACACCATTGCCAATTGGCTGGAATCCACAGGGACTACCTCAATCTCTCTCGTCGCTGGGTTTCACGGGCTCTTCGGACTTCTTCTGGTATGTCTCCAGGATGTGCTGCAGCTTCTTTGGCTGAAGATCTCGAGACCTGCGGGGTTGAGCGGGGGGAGTGTGGGGAGGCTGAAGTTGAAATTCCCAAGCACGCGCACAATGAACCCCGTCAGGGAAAATCTAGGCCTCCATGAAATGAATACTTTCTAACTTCCCCTGTTGATTTTTAAAGGGAATCTATCGCTACTAGAAATAGGTGCTTCAAATGCAGGTGGGTGTATAGACAACATTTTAAACATGTACTAGTAACAGGTGGGTGCCTCACCCAAACTGGCAAAAGAGACGCTGCACATCGCGCGCTTGACCTTGAAGTTTGCCAACAATAAAAGCTGAGACTTTTTGAAGGTTCCGATGTTGGAAAGGTGCAGCAACCATGCTTGCAACATTGACAACTGCAAACAGCAAACCACATTTGACAAGTCACCTGATGTTCGAGCAACACATCCAACCTTTTGCAGGTCCTTTGAAACACCAACTAGTCTCCCAACGATCTATAGGGGGCTGAGCATCCCCCAAAAACCAGCCGATCCACCAAAAGCCATGTCTGAGAGTCTGCGAAACATGAGCCGCACCGCACCCGTGCCTTTGGAACAGCATCCGTGCCACAGACTCCTTGGGAGCCAGTGCCTGGCATTGAGGGAAATTGTGATTTCCAGAAGCAGGTGGAAAATTTGGCTATGGACAATTTGAGTGTGACCCCTGCGTCGCTTTGGAGAAGTACTAGCTCCTGTGACCCTGGTCTTTTGCGAAAATTTGGGGCGGGGCTGGTCTTTGTGTGGAATTTAGGGTGGGCTGCCCAGGTTCTACCGGTGACCCGCCAAGACCAACCTGCAACCCACACTCACACCCAAATTAGCCCATAGACAAAGCACAACCGCCTCTAGACGCACAAGATCTCGGCTGAAATCCGAACAAACACGCATCAAAAAACAAACATTGTCTGGCTTGACTACTTTGCCATTGTCAAGTCACCCCCTGTGGTAGGCTGAGGGGAAACAATCCCACGAGCCCTGGAAACAGTCAACGATGACCCCGGTTTGCGGATGAACCTTCTTGTCAGTGTTTGCCAGAATATGGGGACCCTTCGAAATACCTTCCCACTGTATCATGCCAACACTGGAATTAACAGGGGGCTTGACCAAAAGGAAGTAGTCTTCCTAGAGTTACCCCCGCAAACTGTGAGATTCTTCTGGAATTCTCTTTGAACCTGAAACGGGTACAGAAGAACCGCACAGACCACAACCACAGCGGCAGCATTGCCTCGAGGGGCGAAAAAAAAGGCCACGCAGATTCAAGGGGCAAAGAAAGCCACGGGTCGAGCGGCCTTGTTGCCCGGCCGCAGCGCCACCGTGGGGCCTGAGGGGTTGGACCTGGGCCAATGAAACCCGTCGACCACTTTCTCCAGATGGAACCAGCGGCTGTTGCGTAGCCCGGCTTTTGGCCCCCTTTCGGGGACAGCTCGCCATGCTGTTGCAAGCGAAAATAATGAACTGGAAGTTGGTGGCTGGGGCGTGGTTGGGTTGTCAGCTGCTCCTTCACGGATTTCCCAGGACGAAACAAATCTTAACGAAAAGGAGGCTCCCGGGCGGAGCAATGTTTGGAACAAAGGGAAAGGGCAAAAAGTGAACCAACTGGATGACATGTGGGTCAATAACCAGAAGTCGGAATGCATAAGCATGTGCGGCAGCAACTTCTGATTCCTCTTGCTATTGCCAACCGGTGCAAAACAAACGAGTGTAAGCAGGCACAGCTTCGCACAACCGCTGAACTTGTAGCACAGGGGGCTATTTGTCTTGGCGTCCAAATCTGATCGCCAGTATCATGGTGCCTCCTAACCAGCCTGTACCAACGGAAACCAACGCTGCGCACTCGACTGCATGATGTCACATATCAGCATGCAACAAGCAGCTTAACTCCTAGTGTTTCAGCTGAAGTCAGACAGAGATTCTGTCGCTTGTCCCTGAACGGCCGCTAACACATGCAGTTTGCTTGCAGCCAACAGTGGCGAAGACCGAAGCTTCGGCAGGAAAACATGCGCTCAATTGCCTTGTAGTGCAGAATACGCTCGGCTTTGGACCCTCACATTGTGTTTGGCAAGACCCTGCGATTCAACGCCCCGAATCTGTTGGGCACACTCTTTGCGATCCATGTTCGTACTTGCGCACGTTCTTCATAGAGTGTCTTTTAATGGCCCCGCTTCTTTAGGACCTTTTTTCGGCTTTGCAATCCTTGTTCGTAATTGCGCACGTTCTTCATAAAGTGTCTCTAAAATGGCCCCGCTTCTTTGTAGGGCTGCTTTTCGGCTTTGCGATCCTTGCTCGTACTCACACACGTCGTAATCCCGCACGATCTTCACAGAGTGTGTTTCTATGTTCTCTACATTGCAAGCACGGAATCACCATCGCTAATGGGCGTGTCATATAACTGGCGCTTGCACGCTGGCCTGTGCAAATTAGCTTAGTGGAAAGTTGCTTAAACAACTGAGGGCGCGTGGGGGGCGGGGGCGCTGTAAGCAAGATGAGCAGCATTTGTTGTACTCCATTCCTGGCACTTCCGCAAAGAACCGGGACAAAACCTATATCCGCTCGCCAGCGATTTGCCCAGGTTAACTGCTGACATGAGTCAAGTTCCGAGAATCAGCCGGAGAGGTGGAAACATCAGAACATATTCATGCTCTCAGTGGCTTCCTTGAGGGAAAATGCAGGAGAACCCAATCGCAATGCCCGACCCCTGGCGTCTGGGGTCAGCGCCTGTCCACCAGAAAGCACCTGACGGGACCAGAGTTTGCCAACAGGGATTGAATCACAAATCCGAAGGTGATCTCACTTCCTCAGTGGATTAGCCAGAAAGCAACAAACGGTTCTTTTTCTTACCACGAAATGATCTTCCCTAAAAAGAGCCCACGAACTCAGGGAGTGAGTGAAGCAAGGTATCCTTCATATCATATCTGATCAGATAATGTCAGTGACATGCAGCTGATGCAGCTTGTGCATAAAGACACAACTTCGCCCAGAACATGAATCAACAACAGCACTGCCAAGTCACAGGAACAATCATTGCCCTCTGCGTACGCCACCCCAAACATGATGGACTGCTTTGTTTCCGCTCGGGCAGGCGACCAGGGTACCAATGGATTCATCATCCGTGACTCTGCGTCGCTCCCATCAAGGGATCAGCCTAAAACAACCTTCCAAAGCCGGCTCTCTGTGGTATCAAGGCTGTACTCCCAGCCCGGGCCAAATCAAAGCTGCTGACGGACATGCCGTGACTGTAGTGTATCAAAACTGCCAAAATGATCCATCACGCTCACACACACACACAGAGCGAAGTCCGTGCGAGGGGGGTCGGAAAGCGCCGCCGTGACTCTCAATAGAGTGTCCAATGTACTCTAGGCGGTATACAGCAGGTTGACAAGGCAACCATCCAAGCAAGGAAAAAGAACGAGTCTCAACTCAACCACAACAACCATTATCCGCTTCAACAGTACTCAAACAAAACGCGGAGGAGTGGTGCTGATAAAGCCGGTTAGCAAGTTGTCAACCTGCCGGCCCTCAAAGAAGAGCCCGCTTCTTTCACAAGCAACTGATTAGATTTCGGGCCATGCTCAACAATCACGGTGAGTTAAGAACTGCATGTGTCATCATTTGGGCTGTTTACCAACAACATTGGGATTTGGACTGATCAACCGTTCTTGGGGACAACATCCACTTGCCCGACCCTGAACCACACATGGCTTGGCTTGCTTAAACGCAAAGCCAAAGCACGGGAAGAAGGAGAGCAGGGCTGCCAGATCGCTGTGGTCCTGCGACGTGCCGCTGATCCCCCTTTGGTTTGGAGGTCCGTTCATCTACGTTCCATCAACTTTAAGTGGGGATGTGTCTTTCCATGTTTCGCCAACCTGCACAAAAAGGGGGGAAACCGTAGCCAAACCAAACACATCACATGCCCACACGACACATTGCCTCAGCCTACTTTTTCCAACCTCTGCCGTACAGTTGGATCACGGACGTGCATCCGCCCCGAAAGCCACCGCGCCTGCAAACCCAAGCGACTCCTCAGCGGTTTCTCTACGCTGCCCAGTCCGAGAGGGAAGCATGCTGGGCAGTCTGGAAGGTTAATGTAAAGACCGGCGCAAGAGGATGGACTACCTTGTATATGACTTCTTTCTGTTTGTTGCAAGTCATACACCATCAACCCTGCCGATTCAGGGAAATGATCGGAGAGAAACCACATGATTTGTGAATCCCCTTGCTACCATGGGATGCGTGAACCGCATCGTGCACGGAAAGAGACAATCCGCAGTACCGCAGGGGGTAATTGAGCTCCAACAAACAAGCAGTGCCCGAATGTGGTTATTCAGTCATGGGCATTGGCGTCATTGACAGACCCCCACCTTTGTGCCATTGTGCCAGCCTTTCCTGCCTGATGCTTAGCTCATGCTGTGCCCAAATTCGAAAGGAATCCAGGACTTTCTGTCATTTTAACTGGGCCCGAAATGTGCATTCTCGGGGTCAGGGGTCCCCATCATTGACTTGTTCTCGGCTTTCGGATTCGCGCAGCCAGTGCTTCATTGACACATCTACGTCTGATGAGCAACGTCCCCTCCAATCAATTTGCAGGATTTCCCTCTGCTCGATGGACATATGGCCTTTGTTTCTGAGGATACCCCTTTGAGGGCATTGACATACATTGAGACTCCTACCAAAACCTACATCTTTTTGAGGTATATATACCCTTGGGAGCAAAACGGAAGCCATGAAAAGTCCCAAGACGAGCCGGCGCTTGAGCTGCGGGCTTCTCAAAGACGGTGCCGAAGCGGCGCTCGAAGTTGCCAGGCAGCTCCTGGGCGTATTGAGCCAGAGGCTGAAATTTGCCGGCGGCTGTGTCAATCTGCTTCTTTTTCCCAAAAGCATCTCTGATGCTTGGGTTCTGCTTTAGGTTTTCTCTTAAGGTGCCTGGGAGCGATACAAGCTGTGACGACGGAGATAAGAAGGGATTTCCATTTCGTTGTGCTGCAGACCGGGCGTGCGATGCCGGCTGGGGGTGCAGACCGGGCGTACGAGGCTGGCTGGGGGGACGGTGTGGGGCTGGCTGGGTGCGCGAGACTGGCGCGGTGGACGCTCGTGACAAGCGGAAACCGCCCCCGAGCGAGACGGGCGCGGGGCACGCTCGTGACAGGCGGAAGCCGCCCCCGAGCGAGACTGGCACGGTGGACGCTCGGGACATGCGGAAACCGCCCGCGAGCGAGACTGGCGCGGTGGACGCTCGTGACAAGCGGAAACCGCCCCCGAGCGAGACGGGCGCGGGGGACGCTCGTGACAGGCCGAAAGCGAGACGGGCGCGGGGGACGCTCGTGACAGGGCGAAACCGCCCCCGAGCGAGACGGGCGCGGGGGATCGTGACAGGCCGACGAGCGAGACGGGCGCGGGGGACACTCGTGACAGGCCGAAACCGCCCCCGAGCGACGACAGGCCGAAACCGCCCCCGAGCGAGACTCGGGGGAAACCGCCCCCCAGCGAGACTGGCGCGGGGGACGCTTGTGACATGCGGAATCGCAGGCCGAAACCGCCCCCGAGCGAGACGGGGCGCGGGGGACGCTCGTGACAAGCGGAAACCGCCCCCGAGCGAGACGGGCGCGGGGGACGCTCGTGACAGGCCGAAACCGCCCCCGAGCGAGACGGGCACGGGCTACGAACCGCCCCCGAGCGAGACGGGCACGGGGGACGCTCGTGACAGGCCGAAACCGCCCCCAAGCGAGACGGGCGCGGTGGACGCTCGTGACAGGCGGAAACCGCCCTCGAGCGAGACTGGCGCAGTGGTCGTGACAGGCCGAAACCGCTCCGAGCGAGACGGGCGCGGGGGACGCTCGTGACAGGCCGAAACCGCCCCCGAGCGAGACTGGCGCGGTGGACGCTCGTGACAGGCGGAAACCGCCCCCGAGCGAGACGGGCGCGGGGGACGCTCGTGACAGGCCGAAACCGCCCCCGAGCGAGACGGGCGCGGGGGACGCTCGTGACAGGCCGAAACCGCCCCGAGCGAGTTGGGCGCGGGGGACGCTCGTGACAGGCCGAAACCGCCCGAGCGAGACGGGCGCGGGGGACGCTTGTGACAGACCGAAACCGCCCCTGAGCAGACGGGCGCGGGGGACGCTCGTGACAGGCCAAAACCGCCCCCGAGCGAGACGGGGCGCGGGGGACGCTCGTGACAAGCGGAAACCGCCCCCGAGCGAGACGGGCGCGGGGGACGCTCGTGACAGGCCGAAACCGCCCCCGAGCTGGCGCGGTGGACGACAAGCGGCGCGGGGGACGCTCGTGAGAGGCCGAAACCGCCCCCGAGCAAGACGGGCGCGGGGGACGCTCGTGACAGGCCGAAACCGCCCCCGAGCCTCGGAAACCGCCCGCGAGCGAGACTGGCGCGGTGGACGCTCGTGACAAGCGGAAACCGCCGAAACCGCCCCCGAGCGAGACGGGCGCGGGGGACGCTCGTGACAGGCCGAAACCGCCCCCCGAGCAAGACTGGCGCGGTGGACGCTTGTGACAAGCGAATACCGCCCGCGAGCGAGACGGGCGCGGGGGACGCTCGTGACAGGACGAAACCGCCCCCGAGCAAGACGGGGC
>CAUJNA010003261.1:934356-974356 GCA_963377175.1 Effrenium voratum | reverse complement strand
TTACATTACATTACATTACATTTCATTACATTTCATTACATACATACATACATACATACATACATACATTACATACATTACATACATTACATACATACATACATACATACATATACATACATACATACATTACATACATACATACATACATACATACATACATACATACATACATACATACATACATACATACATACATACATACATACATACATACATACATACATACATACATACATACATACATACATTACATTACATACATACATACATACATACATTACATTACATACATACATACATACATACATACATACATACATACATACATACATACATATGTACATGCATGCATACATACGAGAGAGGGAGAGTGGGGAGAGAGAGGCTTGGGGGGATGGGGAGGATGGGAGCAGAGGGAGGGAGAGAGGACGACAGAACACACAAAAGGGAGACAAGGAAGAGAGGAAGAAGGAGGACAATGTCGGCGGACTGAGCCGGAGGCTCTAAAGTTTCTAGGACGAACCCTCTCTTGAGAAGCTGTGGCCTGTACATGCATGCATACATACGAGAGAGGGAGAGTGGGGAGAGAGAGGCTTGGGGGGATGGGGAGGATGGGAGCAGAGGGAGGGAGAGAGGACGACAGAACACACAAAAGGGAGACAAGGAAGAGAGGAAGAAGGAGGACAATGTCGGCGGACTGAGCCGGAGGCTCTAAAGTTTCTAGGACGAACCCTCTCTTGAGAAGCTGTGGCCTCTTGGGGTTCGCCCTACTTTTTTGGAAGCAGCCTGGAAGCACGTTGAAAATGTTTATGCTGAGCACACTCGGCCACACAAAAGGGCGTACGAACATCCGAACGGCTGACCCCGGTCTACGCAGATTGTGTCTCAGACTTGTTTCAGACAGGCGTCAGACCCACCAAGTGACCGAGGCTTGTCCACACCGAGCCCCCGCACTTTTTGCCGCACACAGGACCCGAACAAACGCCAATGTGTTTCTAGGACTCTTTGAGAAGCTGTGGCCTCTTGGGGTTCGCCCTACTTATTTGGAAGCAGCCTGGACGCAGGTTGACATGAATATGCTGAGCACACGCGGCCCAGACAAAAGGGCGCACGAACATCCGAACAGCTGACCCCGGTCTACGCGGATCGTGGTAACACTGTGTCTCAGACTTGTTTCGAACAGGCGTCAGACCACCAAGTGACCGAGGCTTGTCTACGCCGAGCCCCCCGCAAAAGCACAGCGCCGGCCCCCTCCCACCCAACTTGCCATCTACACGCATCCAATTGACAACGTGCGCGGCTCTTTCCACAAAGTCACCAGTTGCAATTGGTTGCGAATGGGAAAATAGGTGGAGCAACTAACGAATCCAAGCAAGCATGCGAAGCAAGTTTGTGAAGGCCACGCGGCTCCATGTGAACAGCCCGGCGTTGCAGGTGCGCCAAAATTGTCCTTTTTGCCGCACACCTGACCCGAACAAAGGGTGCCGATGTGTTTCTAGGACGAACCCTGTCTTGAGAAGCTGTGGCCTCTTGGGGTTCGTCCTACTTATTTTGCCGCACACCTGACCCGAACAAATGGTGCAAATGTGTTTCTAGGACGAACCCTCTCTTCAGAAGGTGTAGCCTCTTGGGGTTCGCCCTACGTATTTGGAAGCAGCCTGGAAGCACGTTGACATGAATATGCTGAGCACGCTCGGCCCAAACAAAAGGGCGCATGAACATCCGAACAGCTGACCCCGGTCTACGCAGATCGTGGCAACACTGTGTCTCAGACTTGTTTCGGACAGACGTCAGACCCACCAAATGACCGAGGATCGTCCACACCGAGCCTCCCCGCAAAAGCGCAGCGCCGGCCCCGTCTCCACACAACTTGCCATCCACACGCATCCAATTGACAGCGTGCGCGGCCCTTTCCACAAAGTCACCAGTTGCAATTGGTTGCGAATGGGAAAATCGGTGGAGAAACTAGCGAATCCAAGCAAGCTTACGAAGCAAGTTTGTGAAGGCCACGTGCACGGCTCCATGTGAACAGCCCGGCGTTCACCGCGCGCCAAGATTGTCCTTTTTGCCGCACACCTGACCCGAGCAAATGGCGCCAATGTGTTTCTAGGACTTTAGAGTCTGTGGCCTCTTGGGGTTCGCCCTACTTATTTTGCCGCACACCTGACCCGAGCAAATGGCGCCAATGTGTTTCTAGGACGAACCCTCTCTTCAGAGTCTGTGGCCTCTTGAGGTTCGCTCACTTATTTGGAAGCAGCCTGGAAGCACGTTGACATGAATATGCTGAGCACACTCGACAAAACAAAAGGGCGCACGAACATCCGAACAGAGTCCTACGGTGGAACATGCGGAAACCGCCCGCGAACGAGACTGGCGCGGTGGACGCTCGTGACCTGCGGAAACCGCCCGCGAGCGAGACTGGCGTGGTGGACGCTCGTGACATGGAGAAACCGCCCGCGAGCGAGACTGGCGCGGTCGCCCGCGAGCGAGACTGGCGCGGTGGAGGCTCGTGACATGCGGACACCGCACGCCAGCGAGACTGGCGCGGTGGACGCTCGTGACATGCGGAAACCGCCCGCGAGCGAGACTGGCGCGGTGGACGCTCGTGACAGGCGGAAACCGCCCGCGAGCGAGACTGGCGCGGTGGACGCTTGTGACACGCGGAAACTGCCCGCGAGCGAGACTGGCGCGGTGGACGCTCGTGACATGCGGAAACCGCCCGCGAGCGAGACTGGCGCGGTGGACGCTCGTGACATGCGGAAACCGCCCGCGAGCGAGACTGGCGCGGTGGACGCTCGTGACATGCGGAAACCGCTCGCGAGCGAGACTGGCGTGGTGGACGCTCGTGACATGCCGGCGAGCGAGACTGGCGCGGTGGAGGTGGACGCTCATGACATGCGGCAACCGCCACGTGCGCGGCTCCATGTGAACAGCCCGGCGCTCCAGGTACGCCATAATTGTCCTTTTTGCCGCACACCTGACCCGAACAAACAGTGCCAATGTGTTTCTAGGACGGACCCTCTCTTCAGAAGCTGTAGCCTCGGGGTTCGCCCTACTTATTTGGAAGCAGCCTGGAAGCACGTTGACATGAATATGCTGAGCACACTCGGCGCAAACAAAAGGGCGCATGAACATCCGAACAGCTGACCCCGGTCTACGCAGATCGTGGTAACACTGTGTCTCAGACTTGTTTCGCCCACCAAGTGACCGAGGCTTGTCCACACCGAGCCCCCCGCAAAAGCGCAGCGCCGGCCCCGTCTCCAGACACCTGCGGCGAATCCACCCAACTTGCCATCCACACGCATCCAATTGACAACGTGCGCGGCCCTTTCCACAAAGTCACCAGTTGCCATTGGTTGCGAGTGGGAAAATAGGTGGAGAAACTAACGAATCCAAGCAAGCTGACAAAGCAAGTTTGTGAAGGCCACGTGCACGGCTCCATGTGAACAGCCCGGCGTTCCAGGCACGCCAAAATTGTCCTTTTTGCCGCACACCTGACCCGAACAAATGGCGCCAATGTGTTTCTAGGACGAACCCTCTCTTCAGAGTCTGTGGCCTCTTGGGACTCGCCCTACTTATTTGGAAGCAGCCTGGAAGCACGTTGACATGAATATGCTGAGCACACTCGGCCCCAACATAAGGGAGCATGAACATCCGAACAGCTGACCCCGGTCTACTCAGATCGTGTTGTAACACTGTGTCTCAGACTTGTTTCAGATGGGTGTAGAGCGAGCTTATGCCTTGCTTCCAATTTGGGAGTGGTAGTTTGTGCGGATCCATTTTCGGATTTCTGCGATTGGTTCTTCATGATGAATCGGATGACTTCGTGCCTTCCATGTAGTGCGGGGCCTGTCATGTTTCACCCGTGCCTTTGCCTTTTTCCCTGTGCTTGGTCAGAGCACAGGCTGCTGGCTGCCAATCCGGCTTGAGTCGCGGTTGCTCCCCTTCTTCATCTGTTTTGGGGTTGATTTCCCAACTGTGAACAACTTAAATCTTGGTTTGCCTTCGGACCCTTGAGCCGGAAAACAACGGGATCCACATGCCGTGGGGAGTTAGGCTGGTTTGCTTTTGGGTTCCCGGGCTCCTCTTATTTTAAACATGATAATAAGAGGACAACCCCCAACCAACATGGCATCGGAATTAAACTTGTGTTTTTCCTTTGCCACTACAAGCACATTTTTGGAGGGTACCCACTCAGTCGGGTCGGGTCCCCCCCTGGGCTTTGTGAGAATCCTGGCGCCTCCGTGGAAGTCATATTTCATATTTCTTATGTTCAAAGGGCTCCGACTGGCAGACACAGTTGGAAAGGCAAGGGGACCTGTCAAAGAACTGGGCATCAAGGCAGACTTTGACTGCCAAGAAAGCCAACACAAGCCAGAAAAAACAATGCGGCCTGAAAGTTTGTATCAAAGCGGGTCTCAATCTTGGCACATGCATGGCTTTGGAATGCCTGGATGAAGCTGGTGCCCAAGAAACGACTGCCAAACTCCACGAACCGGGTGATCAAAATCAGGTGATTCAGTTCTCCGAGTCTTGGCGAAAGAAGGGGAGTTGCTCCGGTCGCAAACAAGCTACACCGCAGCATAGACGCATCCACAGCAGCCGGCCACACATGGCCACAGTCGCAAGTCGCAGTAGTCACAATGCAGGGGGTCAAATGCACCGTAGGCCATGCATCAGGTGTTTTGTGTTCGAAGAACTTGATGTTTTGTGTTGACAAGTGACCTGGCACGACGCATCACACATTAGACTTCCACATACGAAACTGCTCCAAAAATGACTCTGCATTATGAACAACAGGTGGTTTGATGTGGTAGACTAAAGCTCTCACGCTGGTGACTGGGGCAGAATAGGGCCTTCTGCAAATGGAGCGGTTTTCAGTAGCCGAAACTTCGACCAGTTCAAGTATGTATGCAGAGCAACTCAAGCGGCGCAAACCATCCCTTCATAAAAACCTGGGTGTGGCTGAAAATTACAGAGCCAGGGTTACGCAGGTGATAGTCTTTGGTTCCATTTACCAAGGTGCTATTATGGCATAGCTTGTCGAACAGCCATGTATTTACCCCTTGGTTCCGACTCGGGTGTCTTTTTATGAAGAGTATGTCCTTTGTGGTTTTCAAGGGGTACCCCTCTCTCCCACGTTGCCATGGCTCCAAGCGGTCCCTCCACGAGGAAATTGATCTTCCAGGTACCCTCCCACAAGCGCCATGTTAGCATGGAGCAACCGCCATCCCACGTTCTCCTTGAGGCTCATCTGCGGCCTCCCAGATCTGAGAATCGTGCGCCTGGCGGCCTCACACAGATCGGCTCCAGCTGAAGAATCTGATGTGACTTGGGTCTGCGTTTGCGTCTGGATGCTTTATGAGGGTACCCCTTTTTCGTGTTTTTAAAGGGAATCCAAAGGAAAACCATATTTTGCTGTCGGGTCCGCGAAAAACATACACACCCATATCTTTGTCTCGCTGTCAAACCTCGGTTTGCGGTGCCTGAGGCGACCGGCTGCACCTCCATTAATCACAGCTGTTACTTGTTTTCTTTCTGATCAATTCGTCGTGGTGACCCTTTGAAACCACAAGCGACAATCCTTTGAATCATCAGGAGGCACTTCTTTCCTGACTAGAAATGATGCGGGCCCCCGAATTATTCATTATTCTCCATTAACCAAAAGGAATCATGGGAATTGTGTGAAGGGGTACTATATATACATTAGTCAGGAGATTGATTTTTAAACACTGTCATATGCTCGATTTACCCCCTAGGTAAATTGATCTGTGTGCGCACACTCGTTGTCATCAATGGTTCGAGACACCTCCTGAGTGTATTGCAAACTGCGAAGGTGTCAGATCTTCCAATACTCCGCGGAAACAACAATACTTCGAAAGGTGTTCAAACAAGACTCTGAACCATTTCTATGCTCTTTGAGCCAGCCAGATTATCCACATTCAATCTCAAGCATACGCCCTGCATGTCTGCCCAAGGATAATACATCAGCCATTCTAAGGAGCGTTGCAAGCAACAGTAGGATGCAAATTCCAAAGCGCCTGCATCGTGGTGGTCAAGAACTTCACAAAGTTATTGTAGTCCTCGTTTCCCGACCTTGCGCAACATCCACGGCCATGTCTATGTTCGCAATGCGCGAGCCCCACAAGAAGAAAAAAAAGCTCGGACAGTTGCTGACTTGCAAATCGGCATGAAATGCCAAAATTACCTGCAAATACTGAACACATATTCAAATAATTATCAGGATATCATGCTAACATGTGACCCTTTTCCAAGGCTTCATGTAGGACAATGTAGGTGTTGACCGGGCAATCACCCAGGTTTTGTCTTCAAGCCGCAGATCCAATGCCAAGCGACCCTAAACAAAATCCGGTTGAACAAGTGTCAGTGACGCATACGGATTAGTTCCAAGCGAACGAACAGCGCCGCATCCGAAAGGAACAAATTCTAGAAGCCACGGGTCGCCTGGGCTGATTCACCCAATCAGTTGTAGTCGTTTTGCAAAAAACGATGAATGCTTGAACGGAATGACCATCCCATTCGGATAGGCCACGCACCGCTTCGCGCGAAAAAGCAAGTCTAGAATTCGCACGCGCTGGGCACAAAACAAATGCCGCGTTATACAACCTCAGAACTGGCAAATGCCAAAGTGTGGGGGAAGAAAAAAGGCTGCTCCATTCTTGACCTTGCCAATGCCGAAAGAACGGCTTCACAACGGGCCAGCTGATTTCTACCTCCCTGATTTGCCGTTGTGCCCCAATCTCGGCAACATGCGGGTGTTTCCCATGAGGGAGGGACCCCATGCGGATGATGGGTTTAAGGGCAACCAACAGGAACCAGCCGGTTTCGACTCCCTATTCTCGTCTTTGAAGGGTACAGTACCTACCAGTACCATTTTGCGAGTGAAGGGAAATCAGAAGCCAAACTGAAACCATAAACCAACCCATTTCGGGGCATGAGGCAAACCCCACATAGACTTTGTTCTCGTGTGGGCTGAGCGCCCCCACTCGTTGTCCTTCGTCTCCTTTGCGCCTGAGCCGAGCGGCCACGGACATGGGGGGATTTGACGAAGTCGCTTGGTTTCTGAGAAAAACAGGTGAGTCTGCCAGGGTTGCTATTTTTGGGGGGCTTTTCACACCAAGCCAAGCTTGAGCCAACATACAGTGACAGTTTACCCCCATACGCGCCTATACGGCAGAGAAGTGGTGGACGCCGACTTGTTTCCATCTGAGTCTTGTCCACTGCTATCTGAACAAGTGCCGGACTGGCTCTCAAAGAACATCTTTGCACGTGCACCTGAATTCGGCATGCGGAGTGACACCAACAGCGCGCTCGACTCAACTAGAACCGCCGGATATCGCCGGTCCTAGTCCAAGTCATAAAGCCCCAGACTGCTCTCATTGGCAGTCACCGCTTTAGGCGCGGGTTCGGCCAACGGCTTGTCCACTTTGCGTGGGGGCGGCGCAAAAACCCGAGCCGCCGCCAGCACGGCGTCCGCGGCTCTGCTTTCACCGGCCTCACCTTCCTCGGCTTCAGCTTCATGAAGCTCGCGTGGCAGAGGCTCGCGGATCGGCGGCTCCGGCTCGGCATCCTGATCCCTGGCCTCTGGGGCCTGGGCAGCCCGCCGCGCCTTGGCGCGCTCCGCGTGCGCCTGCTGCATCTTCCGGAAGTTCTGGAAGCTCTTCTCCTTCTCCTCTAGAGCTTTACCCTCCCGAGACTGAAATACATGAATTCCCCAAGAAACCCTAGGGCGACCTGCGGTACGCTCCGAACCCTGAAGAAAGCCTTCAGCACCAAGGAAAAGCATGAGCAGAAAATGCACAACCTTCAACGTTCAAACCTCCTTTCGCCGTGCTCACCTTCAATGCGAACACATCACAAGGATTCAAACAATTTTCACCCCAACCCACTACTTGGTTGACGTTGGACGGGAAGCAAAGATTTAATTTTGAGCAGTTAAGTGGTTGGATTTCAACCACTAGACCACAATAAGCAACCATGTAAAATGTTTCCCAACAATAACCAGGCTAAAAAGACACATCCACCGAGAAATCCATTTCCTCAAGCCATGCATCATCTCTAGCCCACCCCCCCAACCCCCCCAACCCCCCCTCCCCCTCCCCCCCCTCCTCCTTCTCCCTCTGCCAATGCATTTGCTTTGCCTGCAGCTCCGCCTCCTTCCCGCCGGACGCCCAGGCCTCGCAGCCCGCGCGCTCCAAACCCGTCACCGGGCGCTCGTCCAGCCACCGCAACAGCCGCAGCTCGCTGATGAGGCGGCGCCGCACGTCCTCAGGGGCTCTTGGCATGTGAGCTGTTGATGTGTTTTCTTTGCGCTAGCAGTATTGTTCTTATTATTTAGTAGTAGTAGTAGTAGTTGTAGGAGGAATAGTGTTGTAATACTAGGAGTAGTAGTAGTAGTAGTAGTAGTAGTAGTAGTAGTAGTAGTAGTAGTAGTAGTAGTAGTAGTAGTAGTAGTAGTAGTAGTAGTAGTAGTAGTAGTGTAGTAGTAGTAGTAGTAGTAGCAGTAGTAGTAGTAGTAGTAGTAGTAGTAGTAGCAGTAGTAATAGTATTACGTACTATTGTTTTTATTATCATGAACATCATCATTATCAGCTTTTCATTGTCCTTATAATTGTCATTTGTTTCGTCATTCTTATTCTTATTACTATTATTGATAATATGTATGTTGGGGGGGGGGGGGGTTCAATGGGGTCAAAATACCCCCTTACAAGGAAGTTGGTTTTAAGGTGTGTGTGTGTGTGTGTGTGTGTTTGTTCGTTCGTTTGTTTATTTGTTTTTGTTTGTTTGTTTGTGTGTTTGAGTAAAGAAAAGCAAAGAATAGCACCAACTGTTTTTGTTTTTGCTTATTGTGCGTTTGATTAATTTGTTGGGGAAGGGGGTGCCACAGACACTCGTTTGGCTCTTGTAGGCAGCCTTTACCAGTGTGGCAACACCTCAACCGAAAAAAACTTCTAGGAACAAGTGGGACCAAGCATGGCTGGCGTCCATCGCCCGCAAGCTCAGTCCTTGAGACCCCGGCTGCAGGGGTTGTGGTGCAAGTACAGGCACTGCACGTTGGGCATATTCTGGGCCCAGAAGGCCAGTAAACCTGGGTGCAACCAGGCATTCTCATACAAACAAATCGTGCTTTTTTTTTCTGGCAAGGGCATCCTGTTTGATGCTTTGCCGGGAAAGATGATAATTCATTTACTGTCCGCATGGCGAAGCCAACTTCTATTTCTAGGCAACCAACGAAATCAATGATCCAGTGAAAAACAGGGTCGTCCGCGCCAGCAACACGAATTGGACAGGTGAGCAACTATCGCCATCCTCGAAGTAGTTGCAGCTCACGTCCACACTCCTGAGGGAAGCGAGCCCAGCCACTTCTGTAATGCTGCTTTTGGTTTCCTTCGAAGAACTTGCAGCTGCTAAACCTGCATTCAAAGTGATATCTTCAAAACTACCGATGAAACGGTGGCTTCAAGCAAAGTCTCGAAACCCTTTCAGAGCTTGGGATAAAGAAACCACACCCCAAAAAGCCACAACTGAAAACTCCTCAATATATGCCACCCTCCTTTTGGGGGGAGGGGTGGTCGGGGTCCAATTCGATGTTTTAGTATTCTCAATGAAGGGAAAAATGGGTTACCATAAATGGAGATCAAGGAATTACCTCGCTCCCCCTATTTAATATTGGGTCTGGAGGCAAAATCCAGGAACAAATCCTAAAGAAAAACACGCAAAAATTGCAAACACTAGCCCTCCTTTCATATTTAAGAGCGTGGGGATCTCGAAATGACAACGACGTTCCCTCTGCCTCAGGGTGGGCCGTTCTGCCAGCCCTCGCAGCTGGGAAGCATCCTCGAACTTGTTGGCGGACAGGTTCAGGGTGTCCAGGCGCTGGAGGCTCCCCAGCCCTGCAAACTCGTTTTGTGTTTTGGGTGGAGTTAATTTGAGAACCTTGTAAAAAAACATTAAAAATCCTTCCTTTTTTTGGTTTTGCCCGATTTGGGACCAAAGTGTTGCTTTTTAGGCCCATCGAGTTTCCTGTAAACATGATGCGTGTCTTTGTGGGCCCCATTTTCTGCAGATGCCATACTTGAAGCCTTGTACCGAAAGCCATGTCACGAATCAAACGGCTAAACATTGTTGTTGGGGCTGTCATCCACTAAACTTCAACTACAAGGTCAGCTCGGTGGCAGGCGCCTGGGTGAAATGTGTGGTTGCTGCGTGTTTGCCAGAAGAGTTTCAGCTTCAGGCTGCGAACCCTATTTTGGACAATGTCAAAAACTACTTGTTTTGGACGTGAGAAGCTGCTTTTTGCCTTTCCCGCAAGCCCAAACCAAGTGTAAGCCTCTTTCGGGCAGCTCTGAAGCTTTCGGAGCTCTTCCAAAAACTTATCCGGCGCCGTGTTCATCAAGTATTTTCGCCAGATCCATTGGTAGCAGCGTTTTAGAGACATGCAAACACCTCGTAGATCCTTGCGGAAGATCCACTGCGATGGAAGAGGAATAGATTTGTAAACAGGGAGATGACCACAGTATGAAATATAAGGCAGTGTTTGTTCCTTGAAGGATCAAATGATGCGATCTTCCACAATCAGCACAGCGATGGCTCCTTTTTACACTGGTGCTACAGGTAATGAGCTATACACCAGGCCTTGAGCCATGCATACAAGAGGTTGCTGCTTCATGAGTCAGAATCACAGAACAAAACAAGACCCCCGCCCCGAAGAATCAATGTCCGGAAAGGGAGTCTGGAAACTTGTGTACTCGAGGGCACGTGCATTATTACCCCCCCCCCCCGAAGACGCAAAAGCACAAAACGACCAGGCGCCCCATGCCGAGCTGAGCAACTACAAGGGTTGTGACTGACGCTCACGTTATTGTAGACCACAGTCAACAGTGGTGGACCAATGATTACCTCACCACTTAACATGGATCCGCCTTGTATCACAGAAAACCGTCCAACACATTGGGTTTTGGACGGTTTTCTGTGATACAAGGCGGGTCCATGTTAAGTGGTGAGGTAATCATTGGTCCACCACTGTTGACTGTGGTCTACAATAAAGTAAAGGTATTACGAACCCACAAGCGATTAAAAAGAGCGCCCGCTTTTGTTGAGGACCCTAGAAGGCAAACGTGTTTTCCTTCTTGTCCGATCCCAAGCAACCACATGTGCGTGGGCTTGTCTCTTGTGAGGGGCACAAAAACGGTAGGTGTCCTTCGGGTTTTCCATTTAAAGCTAGCATAAACTACCCAAACATGTGTTCCAACCGCAAAAAAAACGCTAGAAAAGCCTCTGGCTTTCCAGTCCTTCAACCTCACAGATGCTGTTGTGCGAGAGGTTGAGATACTGCAACTCCCGCAGCGGCTCCAAGTTCTCGATTCGCCGGATGCAGTTGGATTGCAAGTAGAGGGACACCAACTGAGGCATGCCCTGGCAAAGGTCATGCCAAAACTTGGTTGCTTTCTGCTCCCCTTCTAAATGTTTAACTTTCAGTTGCTAAATGGAAAACCCTTTAGTTGGCAACAAGTTAAAGTCCTAACATCCAAGCAAAATGCACCCAAGAAAAGGCGGCTCCCTGCTAATGACTAGAAACAGGAACCCATCCAAATGGAGTTGTTCGTGCCGGTCCTTGCAACATTAGCCAACTCCCAAGATTACCCTAAAGGAGAAAGACCTGTTGTTTAAAGAGCGGCAACATACTATCAGAAGGCAAATAATTGAAAAGGCAAGCTAAGTGTGGCAATGTACGTCTGCTTGAAACGTCAGACCATTTTCGCTGTTTCTCGCAAAGATCTGCCTCCAAGTTCTCAATCTTGCTGATGCCGTTGCATTCCAGGAAGAGTGACCGCACATTGCCTATGCGACTTCAACAGCGGCTGGTGACGTCTCACTTGCAAACAGCTTCACGCAAAAAGGGCACCCAGATACCAAGAATTGAATCCCTAATTATTGCACGTACGAAACAAAACTAGAGGACGATTGGCGGCGAGCGTGTCTGCACGCGGCGATGCTCAATGTGTATGGTCACATGAGAGCTCCATCTCATCGTCCTACGAGAGGAAACATGGCAGTGCTCGATCCCATATATTTGCATCCGTTAAAACAAGAAGAGTAAAGCTCGTAAAGCTCGAAACGAATTACAAGCAAAAGGAAAAGCAATCATTTGCAAAGCTTACACGACGGCCACAGTTTCTGCAAAGCACGCTCGCGCAACTTGGCTCTGTGCAAGATGGCTCTGCGCAGCTTGGCACTGTGAAAGTTGGCTCTACGCAAGCTACTTTTCGCGACTGGCTCTGCGCAACTGGCTCTGTGCAAGTTGCTCTGCACGAGTCTGCTCGGCGCAATGTGCTTTGCACGAACTGCGCCGCGCGATTTCTCACGAAAGTGGTCTGCGCAAGCTGCATTGTTCCAGGCTGCTGGGCGCAAGTTGCTCTCTGCAAGCTGCTGCACGCAAGTGCTCTGTGCAAGTTGCTCTGCGCAAGTGCTCTGAGCAAGTTGCTCTGCGCAAGTGCTCTGCGCCAGTTGGTTCGTGCAAGCGCTTTGCGCATGTGCTCTGTGCAAGTTGGTCTGTGCAAGTTGCTCTGCGCAAGTGCTTTGTGCAAGTGCTCTGTGCAAGTTGCTCTGTGCAAGTTGCTCTGCGCAAGTGACTCTGCGCAAGTTGCTCTAAGTCAAGTGCTGCCGGAGCTGTGGGAATGTACTTTGCGTACTATTTTTGTACTTAAAAGTTGCGATTTTCCAGCCGGAGCTGCGGGAGTGTGCTCCGCGTACTACGTTTGTACTTAAAAGTTGCGATTTTCCAGCCGGAGCTGCAGGAGCACGCTCCGCATACTACGATTGTACTTAAAAGCTGCGATTTTCAAGCCGGAGCTGCCGCGGACCAGAGGGAATCGAACCCGCGACCGCGGGATTGCGAAAGCAGGCGCGCAAACCACGAGACAACTTCCAAAGGCCATTTCGTGAGCAACAAAAACGCACGGCACCGCTTCGACACGCACGATCTCCGCAGAGGGCTCGCCGAGACTTAATTAGAAGAATTCGCACGGCGCCACAGCGAGAGCGCTTCGACACGCACGATCCCCGCAGAGGGTTCATCCGGGAATATCAAAAACGCAAAAAAACCTCGAGTTTTTGCACCTCGACCACGCCGATGCCCGCAGAGGGTCGCGCGCGCCCGAGTTTTTGCACCTCGACCACGCCGATCCCTGCAGAGGGTCGGACAATAACGCAAAAAACCTCGAGTTTTTGCACCTCGACCACGCCAATCCCCGCATAAAATCGCATTCCCGATCGAGCAACATCCCCACCCCCCGCCAAGAAAGAGATGCTTAATACCGAGCTCTCTCTCTTGCTTGCCCGCGTGTTGAGTACTTAACCTAACTTACTTAACCTAGCTTACACAGCTGCTAACGCCGAGCCTCAACACCTAGCTTAGCTTAGCCCTATGCACCTAGCTCTATGCACTCGGCTCTATGCACCTGGCGCGATGCACTTGGCTCTTTGCACTTGGCTCTGTGCATTAGCTCTGTGCACTTGGCTCCTTGCACCTCGCTCTTTGCACTTCGCTCTGAGCACTTGGCTCTATGCGCTTGGCCCTTTGCACTTGGCTCTGCGCAAGTAACTCTATGCTGGTGACTCCATGCTGGTGACTCTGTGCAAGTATCTCCATTCTGGTGACACTGCGCAAGTATCTCCATGCTGGTATCTCCATGCTGGTGACTCTGTGCAAGTATCTCCATGCTGGTAACTCTGTGCAAGCTACTCTGTGCTAGTAACTCTGCGCAAGTAACTCTATGCTGGTGACTCCATGCTGGTGACTCTGTGCAAGTATCTCCATTCTGGTCACTCTGTGCAAGTATCTCCATGCTGGTATCTGCATGCTGGTGACTCTGTGCAAGTATCTCCATGCTGGTAACTCTGTGCAAGCTACTCTGTGCTAGTAACTCTGCACAAGTATCTCCATGCTGGTATCTCCATGCTGGTGACTCTGTGCAAGCTACTCTGCGCAAGCTACTCTGCGCAAGTTGACCAAGAGCTCCGCACGGAAGAACCCTTTGCAATGCTTTCGGGGGAAAAAAACAAATACTTTCGAAATACCTAGTGAAGCAACAAACATGAGCAGTGGAGTCGCAGTAGGCATCAAGGCCCTCAATCTTGCGGAAGCCCTTGTAGTGCAAAATCAGCACCTCGTTGAGGTCCGGCGTTTCGAAGCCCCGGTTCTCCAGGCAACTCTTCCGAAGCAGCGCTGCCGTGATCCTGGGGATGCCAGGATCCGCATGTGTCTCCATGGCTCCGAGACGGAAGACACCAAAGGGGATCGCTCCAAACCGTGGACTAACATACAGACCCTAGAGTCGGCCCTAGAGTCTGATTTTTGTTCTGCACTTGGAGTAGCATAAAAAACCACTAGAGTCTGTGTACTCTAGGCTGGGTGACTTCATGACATGCTTTTGTGCGTACCACTCCAGTGAGTGCATCTTGGTGTAGGGCACCACATAAAGCTGGTACTGGGTTGAGCCAAAAACAGCGCAGATCAAAGACGCGTGTCAGGAACAAAATTATCCAAACAAAGCGCAACAAGCTTTGAAGCCAATGACGCTCCGTTTTATACATCTGGCCCACGGGCTGAACACAATGCCCGGTTAAATTATTGGGAAAGCCTTGCCGTGATACCCTACAAACAGTGGCTGTTTGGAGAAATTAGAGGGGCAAGGGTTGCACTGACACCTGGTAAATCTTTTGCTCGCCGGTAGATCTATGCTGGTGCACCTCCGGCTGTAAAACCCTGCAGGTCCGGCCTGGCGCGGCCACCGTCTTCGCCTGCCGCACTGGGCCTTTTGTAAGATGAAAGTCATCTAGGTCCTCCAGTAGAGAGGTTAGAATAAGTTGGTACTAACTTTTTGTCTGTAGTCTATTCTAGTAGGGGAACCCTCCCCAAAAAAGGGGTAAAAGGGCACTACTGGGGGACCTAGTCATTCTTTGGACACAAACATGCAAGCTGGAGACCGTGCTCGGCATTTCAGAAGCGTCCCCAGCTTGACTGCGGCTCATGTTCCTGGTCTGGCTGTGCTAGAAGTCTCAACACATAGTTGGCTGTGGGTCAAAACCCTGTACCCCTGGTGAACATCAAAATAGGTGGCACACGGGTGTTCATCCGCCCCAAAATGAAGCCATAGGTTAATTATGACCCACGGCCAGTTGTGCACAGTGGAATGGCGATCAATTGCAGTCACAATGCCTCTTAGGCTTTACACAACAGCAGTTCAGACCTGAAACTGGCTGCCAAGCTACTGACATGATGCAACTGGGGTTGTTCTAAAGCCAAGCGAAGCCCAATAAAACCCATTTTTAGGAGTCCTGCATGTTGAGACGCAACGGTTTCAGGCAAGTAGCCTTGCACGCACGAGTAGTACACAGTGCACAATCCCAACGCCGTGTTTGTCACGTTTCCCTCAGTAGAAGCCATCAAGCCTGTCCAAAAACTCTTGCTCAAGGATGTGAATCAGGCAACCCGCTGTTTGTTGTGACCATGGCTCGTTTTTTATACTAAGACTGCAAGAAAGGGTTACCAAGTCATGGATAGTCACGGCCACTGGATGAAACTTGGGCCACGCCGCGAATCCAATGCAACTGCCTGTAGGTCAAAATTAAGTACCCAAAATGGAATCCTGTAAATGGAAACATGGACTAAACCCTGTGGTCCCCTAGCTTAATTTTGACCCACACCCAACTTACTCTCCCCGGCCATTCTGCCTTTGGCGCAAGCTTGGGCATGACCGCGGGCGACATAGTCGTCTCGCCTGGCAGTGCAAAGCCCTCTCAACAAATGGGTATGTGTCAAAGCTGGGGGACCCCGAAAAACGCACCCCTCACCACACCAGACCCAAACAAGTCTTGGCTGTTTCCTGGAAGGAGTCAAATCGGACCCCTCCATCTGCATTTCAGCGGCCAGCATCCACCGCCTCCTTTGGGTCTCATCCGGCTGGCGTCAGACCTCAGCTTGGAACGTTGGCTCCGGTAGGTCGTGTTCTCTTGATCTTTGCGGCCCAGTTCAGCTTGGCGTTGTTCGGTTCCTGTTGTTGGGTCAACTCTTGGAAGAAGCCGCAATCAGGAAGCCATCACCTCAAGCCAGCCGGCGCAAATGCCACACCATTCTCCCCTACAGCGATTTCGTGTGTGTGTTTATAATTTAAGATCAACCAGATTTCGGGCACTTGCTATGTCATGAAACAGCCATACTATCTTATTCTTCAACACTGACTTGATTAACATGAACCACCTCATGCTGCAATCACCCATGTACATTGTCTCGTCCGGTGCACAACCAAAACAAACTTATGCCTCCAACGAACCGGCTTCACTTCAGGTATGACTTTAAGACAAAACACTTTTGCCCACGCTTGACTCTCACTCCAACAAGCCAATGTAGAAAGGAACGTCTGTTGAAAGGACATGTTCTCATTTTCCCCCCACCAGAGGCCCACGTCGCTGAAGATATTCCCAACTCAGCAGCCAGGCGTCACTGGCGACACCGTCACCGGCGCCTTGAGCGCCGTTGCCTCCCCTGGCAGGTGGTTCGCGTGGCCGCGGTTTGCGTGGCGTGTCACAGACCGCGGTTGGTGAGCCCAAGTGGAACCTCTCCCGTTTCGCGGCAACACGACATCACCGCAATGCAAACCGCTTGAAACAACCCGTGATTGAAATGAAGACGGGCATCTCCAAATTGGAGCCTTGTTGGGTTGGGGTTGAAAGGGAAGCCAACAAAACACCTGACATGCGTAGGGATTCCCCAATTTGAGCAACAATTGTCAAACGTTGCCTTTGCCGCAGGAAAGGCTCTGAGATCATCTCTTCTTCTACACATTGGATCAAAGTTAATCTAGTTTCTCTTGGGAAACTAGCTGCGAAGTCACACTCTCGTGACTCGTTTTGGAGTTATTTGGGGCAGCATGAACTCCAGCCTCTTTGAGAAACCCTCCCATGTTCTTCGACCGTGACGCCCAGTCTGGCCCGCCTCCAGGCACGCCAGGCTTCCTGGCAAGCCGAGGCATGGATCCCGCGTTCCTTTTGGTAAGGGTGGGAAACCCAAAGTTGAAATTCAATTTGCTGAATGTGTTCCTGGCGTGCAACAAGAGCGGATGCAAGTGCAAGACTCAGTAAACATACCTGGTCTAAAAGTTCCACTATGATGATACAGGATAGTGAAGGCTTCAGTGATCACAAACCCACCAAAACTGTACTCTTTAGCAGCTGCAAGACCTCCGTCACATCCCGGCTGGCTGATTTTCGACACGGTGGTACTCCGTGAGACAAGATCTGAGGGTTGCTCTGCCCTGACTAAGATGGTTGTGTAACTGCCATGATTTTGCCTTCTGACATGGCCCTTCTAAAAGAACATCATCATCAGTCACCCCTAGTGATTTTAGTGGACGGGAGAAAAGGATGTGTCCATGTCCGCCCAAAACAAAAACACGACAGAAACCGAGCTGAGCAACCCAAACTTCTCCAAACAAGCCCAGCGGCCTGAACGCGGCAGGCACTTCGCCCTTGCCTGAAATGCAACCAGGAAAGACGGGCTGCACATTTCCACACAAACACATATTCACTTCAAGAATGAGCAATTGGTAAGGTCAGTTGCTTGCCATGTTCCTCGTCGCCAAGAACTAATCGCGCCTGACAAAGGCCCGCTCAGGCTCAACAGTTGTGACTGGCAGGATACTCGATGGGTTATTTGCAATAGTGCCGAACAAAACATGGAAAAATATCAGCCATGTGCCACCTTGCATGTGGGCTCCGGCCGTCTGACTTCCGACGGATCGTGCCGACGTGTGGGGCTGCCCATCACTCTGTAGAATTCAAATTCACGGTCGGTCAGAAGTTGATTCATGTCGCAAAGGGACCTGAACCAAATGCTGTTTTTGCTCTTGGCTTCCCTTGAAACCGATGCTGTATTGGATGCAAGAAGCACGACAGCGCCAGTACGCCAAAACTGGCTGAAAAGCAATAAACCCTCACCCAACGCCGTCATCCAGGATGCATTGTCAGTTGTGTGGATCTGGTCTTCCAACTGGCCAGTTGCATCTTCCTTCATCTCGTCAGAACTATATTTCACGAGGGTCCGGATTGCCTTGAAATCCTTTCAATGCCGGACATCTAGACCAAGCCTCTATGGTGTAAACTGACAGCTTTATCGGCGACCAGCAAAATACAAGCATGGTCCTGAATATGAACGAACGGCGTGCCTTGGACTCACTTGGCTCTCATTTCAAGGTCACCTTGAGCGGACAAGTTCCGGAAATCGCCAACATCCGAACGAAAATTCTTCCCAGGGTTTCTTGCACCTCCAGACCTAAATTGATGGCCGGAATTTTCCGGACGGCTTCTTTCCGCCAGCTGCGCCGTCCAAAAACGCGCCCAGCGCTCCGAGGCTTCAAACCCACCAGGCCTTTAGCCTCTTCAGCGGGCCTAGCGCCAGAGCATCACAGGAACCAAACGCACGCTGAGGTGTAAAATGAAAAAGACAAGAGAAGTTCAAACATATTCATCCCGGCACCACTTGCGGTTGCTTTTCATGTTTTAAGCACTCTTGACAAAAACAAACAAGAATGAAAGGAACGGCATAGGGTCTGAAAGGCATACATAGCACAAGTCGCTGCGTGCTCTTGGAAAGGAACACGGATGTCTGGAGCTTCCACGAGCTGCATGTTAAAGTGCGCTGCTGGAGATGAACAACAAACCAAAGTTTCTGACCTCTCAGATTCAGTAATGTCGGTGTTGAATTTCATATCTCTGCTGCAAGCAACAAACCGGTCCAACGAGGCGATCGTGCTGGAGCCGGCGATTGAGTGACAATCACTTTTATCTGTATTCTCTGTCAAGGCACAACAAGCAACATCGCAACATGATGTCTCAACGTATTGATTCGAGACGTAAGCAATGACATAAACCCCCACGGATCGGCAACAACTTGACAGCGGCAAGTTTGAGACATTCATGTTCCGCTGGGCCGCGGAACCTAGATTGAACAGACACCTGTTCAGTGGAAACAAGGCGCAAGCCATGAGGACAACCGTCCTGCGGCGGCAAGAGGACGCCAAGCAGGGGGATTTTTTGGGTTGAAGGCCGTTTTTGAGATGGCGTCGAAAAGGCCAGGCAATGTGAAACCAACTCATTGCCACAGGTTGTCATTCCCAGTGTGGAGCCTCGAAGATCAGGTCAGTTTCATTGGGCGAAACAGCGAAACCTGAAAGCCTGAAACATTGTCATGGGGAGTAACTTGACTGTCCGTCATTCTTAAGCGATTGACTGTTTTTGGGCAGACTTTATCACTTTCAAGATCCTGTCAGAATCCGCAACCGTGCCCCAACAAATCCCAGAAAATCCCGCGAAACCCCAAGTTGGACCCACCCAAAACCTCTGGCAGCGCCTAACCCTTCCCGGAACGCTGAGGGCAGAGCTCATGCCAATCCTGGAGAGAAATCGGGAGGGTGTAACGGTTACCATTCGAGTGGTCACGTACCATTCGGTTACCATTCGAGCGTCCCCTTAAAGACCCGTGTAGACATATATATATATATATAAATATATCGACAGACCCATACTTGCGTGTGAAGGGCCAAGTTTGTAAGTTGTTGGTAACCTCCTTCCCGCCCGAACTTGTGGGCACGAGTGTTCTTCTCAAACCAGAGTCCAAAATCTGAGACACTCCTCAACTATAGATTCCATTACAACGAGAGTGGCTCCTATTGGTGTCCAAAACTTGACGAAGCCCGGAGTAAGGCACAGCGAATGAAGGCGGTCCTGCCATTGGCCAGCGCCCCACCACTCGCCTGGGGTCTGGGCGGTTTTCGCCTAGTTAACTTAAGAGGTCGTTTCCCATAGCAAAGCAGTGGCGAATAGTGAAATGGGAGGTGACAAGTAGGAGGTTTCCTGGGATCCGAGCTTGTGATAAGTGAATTCTTTTGAGGGAGGTGGCAACCAAGCAATGCTCCAAAAGACTCCGCATGAATCAGCCAAACTGACAAAAGGTCTGTGTGCAGCCGTTTCATTTGCACACCAATTCTTGCAAGGACAACAATGTTCTCAGGACCGAAATGCAAGACGCAACCCCTGAAAGCTTGTCCGGAAATGATAATCATCGGGGGTGTCAGTCATTAAAACAAAACAACATACCAACGTGTACCAGCACACAAGCTCCGCAAACTTTATGGCTGGGTGAATCAAACCTCCTTGAATCAAAAACAGGCAACCCGCGTCCAGCACCTTCCAGTCTCCTACGTTCAGTATCTGCGGAGTCTAAACCACAGACGGGTGGCAACTATAGGACTTGTACCGTGAGCACATACTTGCACACAAATAAATATTGAAATCGATCACTCTGCCCAGACACAATTCTTTCAGTTTAAACTTCTAGGACCAACACTTCAAACACATTCTAACCTTTGTTGCCCCCATTGGTTTGGGCAAACACCAACTGGAAACAAGCCATCCTGAGTGAAGAACCATCACGACGACGAGGGACCTCCTTCTGCCCCTAAGCTCGCTATCAGTGACACCGTCATGACTCTCAACTTCCAAGTGGTCAGCAACCAATCGATTCGAATCAGCTTCCGACTTCGGCAGCAAAGTCGGAACGATCACGACAATAAGTACAGCAAATTTGTTCTCCCGTACCCTCTTACCCTTGTGGGTTTGATGCACATGGTGTGATGCACATGCTCCCTGTACTGAAAGCAAGGAAAGGCAAGGGAATCCGGCCTCCCCAAGAGGCATCGCCCCAGGCACCTGGCTCAGCGCAGCAGGTGAGAAGGGGGGCCACAAATAGTTCCTTTGCGAAACCCCGTAACCAGCGCCAGAATGATCAGTTTCCTTGGGTTTCCCAAAACAATGCATTTCAACGGACCCTCGCTTTTCGCACATGTAACGGAAAAAGGGCCAAATCTGCTGCAGGTGCACAATGTCCTTGAGAATTGGCCTAAAGTATCTCTGTGTTGGGGGTGTCTGTGTGGGGCCAAATGCGCGGAGGTCCGGGTCTCGGCGTCTGCATGGCCATGCCAAAGCCAGTTAGATATACGGATATGCGCGGGTCGGGGTCTGGGTGTCTTTGATACACAGGTCCGGGTCTGGGTGTCTGTGTTGGGCCAAATGCACGGAGGTCCGGGTCTGAGTGTTTGCCTAGGGGCACACGCGGCAAAGCTCAAGGAAGCTTTAAAAAAGCAGGGGCCAAAAAGCTTGAAAGAAAAAACGTCCAAACCATCGTGTCCGAGCCTCCGCCCCACATAAGTCGCAAGGGACCTGGGTCGAGCCCATGGCTGTGCTCGGGGAAAGCGTGAGAATCTCATGTGGGAAAGCAACGGCAAAGCTCGCCGCTCTCCACTGGCAACAGGCCCGTACCTTCTCAAAGTATTCAAGCATTGCTGGCCGTGCAAACGAGGTACAGCCAGGCTTGCATCAATGACTTGGCACCCTTTTTCGCCACTGAACCTTTGCGTAGCGTTTGCAATTGTCCTGCGTGTTTGTCGACAGCCCATGTTCCAGCAGCGAGCCGTCCCTGGTGTTTGTGTGGAATATATATATATATATCATGCGATACGTAAATCTATATATATATATATATTATATATATATACATGTATAACAGTCTAACAATGACAATGACAATAACAATGATAGTAATAACAATAAGGATAACAATACCCATATCAATACTCAAATAAAGGTCAACAAAACAATCAAATATTAATGATAATAACAATAATAACAATACTAACAATAACAATAACAATAATAAAGATACTAATAATCACACTAACAATGACAATAGTAATCATAATAACAATAACAATTATCATAATATTATTAATACCGACAACAGTGGCATATGTATATACATATATTATTTTCGGCCTTGATGCATGTTCATCTACTTTCTGCTGACATCGACATCATAGATCCTGTGCCAGGGGTCCTATATTCATTCACTTGGCAAGAACTGGCCTCATGCCTACCCAAGCTGCACCACTTAGTGGTTGGTGGGACGTGAAGTGGTTGGACGGGCAGCTTAGCGGGTGCATTTTACCCGGCAAGCTTATTGCCGTATTGCCCCCACAAAACAAAAAAAGTCAGAAGTTGATCGGCGTAAGGCATGAGGTACCTTTATCCCCTTGTCGCGGGCCGAGAAATGGCTGGCCATTGACCAAGCTAAGTCAATTCCGCAAGCACTTGGGCCCTTCCTCTTGCTCCCATGTTCTAATACGAAAAGTGATGGAACACGTGCAAAGCCAGCTGTTCCTTGTGGCCCATGGCATGGGATCGACAGTTGGCCCATAAAGCCAAAGGGCCATACCTTCTGGGCGTTCGAATTGCCTTCAACAGCCCCCCCTGAATGTGTAGGATTGCTTGCAACTTCAGACATATAGGGGCAAGGCAGGCAAGCCCAGCAGATCCATTGGAAGCGCAACCCTTTAACAAATGTTGATATATACATATATATGGGGGTTGTTCAAAATAAAAGTTCCTGGAAACGGCCCTTTCGCCGGCCTTTCGCGGTCCTTTCGCGGCCCCATGTTTTCCTTTCGCGGTGACAATCCAGTCCTGAAAAACTTGTTTCCGAGCCCCAACGAGGGTTCTACCATGTATTCGTTATGTTTCAAGTCCTTTCGCGTTCCTTTCGCCGGCCTTTCGCGATGCAGTGTTTCCTTTCGCGCTAGACCTTCACCTCCCTTTACTTAATTTTAAGACTGGCAATTCAGAACGACTCCCATATATACCAGCCTATGGATATGCTGATCATGCAAAGGTATAGTGGTCCTGGAGCTATTTCCCACAGTTGTTCTTGATGTGTACGTGTCTACATATCATGCTAAGCGCATTGGGTGTGATGTTTTGAAATGTAATGTGGACCCCGCATTAATCAACCTCAGTTTATTAATAGGAGGGGTGTCCATTTCTGGGTTTAGTGGGGAATCAAACCACTTTTGGAGGGGCCCCAACCCCTGATCAAAAACTGGGGCTGATTCATATGGGGTGAACATTAAAGCGGAAGGCATCGAGAGGAAGCTTGACAAGTTTGCCACTGGCCATCTCCAACTTAAACTCAGTCGCCCGAGGGACCTGGAAACAAACCTTTTGTGACCTTTACTAAAAATGGACCAACATGGGAAACCAAAAGGTCAAAAGGCCGATTTGAGTTGGACAAGTGAGTAGAAGGAAGCAGGGGCCGCCAAAAGCATTCGTGGGTAGCAAAAGTGAGACCTCGCTTGACGCCATGGCAGGGAAGAAAAGACTGCGACTTCCTGGGTACCTCAAGGGACTGGCTGACTGGCTCACTCGACCATGTGCAGCTGTTCTTGTTGGTTTAGTCCCCCTGCCCCCTCAAACCTCAGTATCTACACCTGCTGCTTCCCACCAAAAGGTCTTCCGAAAAGGCTGAAGTCCGGCGACTCGCTCGCTGAGTCACCCATCTTTGTTGCAGCCAAGGGGTGGCTGAGATTCAGATGAATCCAACCAGACTTCCGGTTCTGGCGACCCAATCTCCCCACTGAGGCGCACACGGCGTGCTCTGAATCGAGGCCCAGAAGCAGGTGGGTCTAGAAATAACGATGTGCCGCAATGGCGATAAAACTGTGACCATGCAAAGACATCAAGCTAGATTTTGACACCTCTCCCCAGGATCTTGCTGACTTGAAGCAGGTGGGCAGGTGAACCGGGTGAACTGTTGGCCGCGCGGTGGGCCGTGCGTCATCCTGAAGTTTCAAGGGTTTCTGCTCATGCGATTGGTCCCAAGCAGCTCGATTTATTCCCAAGTGAAGAGCCGCCCCGATTGAGGACTTTCAATTTGATTTAGCCAACTTGCGGTTGGTTTCATTTGCGATCACCACCCAACAATACAGCGGATGACTGGTGACCGCGGTTTAAAAGCTTGCCAGATCTCATGCTTGTGCGATAGGTTGAGCCGAATGGCTGAAGCGCCAATACACCTTGCACCTACACCACTAGCACACAAACACAAAACACACAAAGCTAGATCATGAAGGGCGCTGAATGGGCTGCACATTCCTTGCAGGATCTGCAGAACGCATATTGAGCCAGAACCCGACAAGGCATGGAGCAAGTTGAAAGGGCCACCCTCTAGTTTGAGCATGTCTAAATATCTAAAGCACAACGGTTCAACCACCTGTTTGTTGGCCTCCAATTTAAGGGGATCAAAGACTGGTTATTTAAACACATTGGCTGGGCCCATGGTTGTAACTTAGGCCCTGCAGCATCTATGCAAAGGACATCTCCATCATCTTCCAGGGTTCCAAATTTTGTGATCAGGGCAGAAGAAACAGCAGGACAAGTGAAAGCAATGCACCGAGCCAAACCGAACGAACGACCAAACGACTGAAACCGACTGGGAGACTCACAAATCACAAACCTGCAAATATCACAAACTGCGCGCCAAACCTAAATATAGGGAAAAACAACAAACACCGGGCCCATAAAATGATTGAGCAAGCCTGCTTGGGGCAAGCTCAGACCAAGCTCCAAAGGCGCGTTTCTCGTCCCAAATCGTAGCTGCTGAGGGGGTTAGGCTGACGGCATATCAGAAACTTGGACTGTGAGGACCCTGCAAAGGCCCCTCTCCGATATGCAACAAATAAGCCCCTTTTCGCTGCTACCGCTGGAAACCTGCACTCAAGTCCAGAGACTGATATTTTGGTGCAGCTTTGCCGCACGTGTTCTCTCGAAAGTGTTGGACCTTTTGGGTGTTCAAACGGAAACTAGCCATTTCCAGAGGGGGACGCTTTCCAAGCCATGCTTCAGTGACTGCTTGTCCACACATCCCCTCCGACTTGCAAGCTGCGTGCATGCAGCAACGGCAAGCATTTCAGAACGGCAGCTGGGCACCCCGCCCACAGGTTCATTTCGGACAAACCAAGCAAGCACAGCCCACATTTGGCAGGAATGCCCGCTGTCTCAAAGCCAATCGAGATTCGCTTGAATCTGGCTGCTGTCGCAGCCAAAACCAACCGCGCCCCATGTCACCACAGAGCCGTCGGCCAGGATGGCAGCAAAAGCAGCTGCAGTTGCTTGAATCTGCTGGACACTCACTAACAGATCTTGCACATGGCTGCTGTCACCACCGTTTTCAGGATGGCCCCATGTCACCACGGAGCCGTCGTCCATGATGGCAGCAAAAGCATGCTTGGTTGACTGGATCCGCTGGACCCGCACCAACTGCTCTCGAACCTGGCTGCTGTCACCACCATAGCTAGGATGGCCCCACGCTACCACAGAGCCATCGTCCAGGATGGAAGCAAAAGCGCGAGCAGTTGCTTGGATCTGCTGGACCCGCGCCAGCTGCTTTCGCACCTGGCTGCTGTCACCGCCCCAGTCAGGATGGCCCCAAGTCACTACAAAGCCGTCCTCTAGGATGGCAGCAAAAGCGTAGTCAGTTGCTTGGATGTGCTGGACCCGCACCAACTGCTCTTGCACCTGGCTGCTGTCACCGCCCCAGCCAGGATGGCCCCAAGTCACCACGGAGCCGCTGTCCAGGATGGCAGCAAAAGCCGAGAAAGTTGCTTCGATCTGCTGGACCTGCACCAACTGCTTGCGCACCTTACTGCAATCACCACCGCTGGCAGGATCACCCCAAGTTACCACAGAGCCGTCCTTCAGGCTCGCAGCGAAAGCAGAGCCGCTTGCTTGGATCTGCTGGACCCGCACCAGCTGCTCTCGTACCTGGTTGCTGTTACCGCCAGAGTCTGGATCGCCCCAGGTTACCACAGAGCCGTCCTCCAGGATCGCAGCAAAAGCACAACCATTTGATTGGATCTCCTGGACATGCACCAGCTGCCCTTGCACTGAGCTGGCGTCACCGCCTGCAAAAGACTTGCCCCAAGTCACTACAGAGCCGTCCTCCAGTATGGCAGCGAAAGCATTCGAATTTGCTTGGATGCGCTGGACCCGCACCAACTGCTCTGGCACCTGGCTGCTGTCTTGACCTTCACCTGGATCCCCCCAACAAAGTACGCCGCCTCCAACAACATGAAGCGCGAAAACTCTAGCTGTGGACGCCAGCCTCACTGGCTGAACAATGGCATCAATGCTGTCCCCATCTTGCACGCCCGCTTCACCCAAAGCAGAGTTCAAATCCAGCAGCTGACCCCCGAAAGCGAGCCTCAGAAAGCGTCGCTTCAGCTGCCTTTGCGCCGCGGCCTTCCTCAACAGGCTCCCTTGGAGTCAGCAAAAAAAGATAAACACTGGAACAACCGTTCCATCCAAACCAAAACTTTCCAACCCCCCCCCCCCTTGGCAGGCTCAGCGAACAACTTGCGCTTTTGCAGCTCCTTGCCCAAACATATCATAACCAAATAAAGCAAAATCACACCATCAACCCAAATAGCAAGAACGCCCAGTTTGGGTCAAAGAGCAACCGCGCACGCAATCTCATTGAGGTCCGAAACACTAGCAGGCGCATTTTGCTACGCCAACAGCCTGGTTTAAGCACCCTCCGGCAGCATCCTCTACCCTCTGCAACGCACCCTGCAACAGCAACAGCAGCCTGGAATAGCAGCGCGCCAAAATTATTGGTCACAGCCGACAGCACTTCAACGCCGCCCTGCAACAGCACTCTGCGCAACTCTCAAGTGAAGCCCTCCAGCAATCGGCAATATCAACCTGCGCTAGATTTAGGAACACTCGCCAGTATTCATTAAAGGCACTCTGCAATACCTCCTTACGCAACTATCAGTACCCAAACAGCATCCCAAAACAGCATCTACGCAAGAATTTCCCAAATTGCATGCCTTCTACCACCTTGCCTTCAATTTCGCAAAAACGCACCCGTGCCCGTCACCAGCCCCCAAAACCACCCGCGCCAGCACCAGACCCCCAAAACCACCCGCGCCAACACCCCAAACTGCATGCGCCCTGGCACCCTGCCATCAATCGCAGAAGTGTGCTCGCACCAGCACACCGAAGAGCACCCCAAACATCAGTCCCAGAGCACGCAGAGATCAATCTCGCAAAAATGCGCCCGCGCCATCACCAGCACCTCGCAAACATGCGAGCGCACCATCAGCACCCCAAACAGCACCCCCAAACAGCACCAACCCCCGCACCCCAAACTGCAATCTCGCAAATCACTTTCCCTTCTTTATTAGAAGTTAGAACCCCTATATCTTTCAGCTATCTGAGGAAAAATCGAACTCCTACAGCTTTCAGCCACCTTACAAAAGAAACTGGCAAAGGTACCAAAGGTCCAAATTTGGGTCATGTCTACACAGCAAACACACAAACATCTGCTTCTGTTTCATATTCTATCCCTTTGGGCCGTTGGTCCGAAAAAACCTCCATAAGGCAGAGCTGCACTTCGCGCACGGTCTTCTCTGGTGAAAGCAAAACAGAGCAGCTCTCCCCACTGGGCAGGCACACGCGGACCTCCATGGCTTTGCTGAGGTACAATGATTTGCTGATGCGCCTAACAGGAAAACGGCCACTGGGCGGTCTTGAAAATGGGGGGGCTATTGCGCTCGCTGTTATGATGGACATCAAACCCCCAAAAAAAGAGATACAAACACACGCACACACAACCCGAACTTGATGACAGGAGTAATCAGGTCGAATAGGGAGACAATGGGACCAAGGGGAATCAGGGTAACACGACGAAGCCCACAGTTTGCTTAGCGCTCTTCCAAGAACAAAGGGTTGTTTTCAAAGCCACGGTTCCAACAGCAGTTTATGCACTTCCATGTTTGGTATTGCAAGCGAGGTGCGCTGGCAAGGCCTCGTTCACGGCTCCAAAGCATGACTTCACTGGGTAGGGCCCTGCCAAACTCCCAAGCTACTGTTCACGGCCAACGTGTCTAAAGCACCGCTTCAGCAATCCTAGCACCGACATATCAAGTCCAGCTAATTGTTCTGTTAGCACTTTGATGTGAAGGTGCAGCCATGCTGCCTGTTTGGACAGATACTATACAGCCAAGTTGCAACCATTCTTGGAGGGAAGTGTGCTGGACTGGATGTATCAAAGGAATCTGGTCAAAATGACAAGTATCCATCCCCTCACTTGTTTCCTTCAGGAAGACTTTAGAATTACTAGGTACAGCAGCTATTTCACAGCTAAGCGTACAGCTATCGGTCAGAAGGGTAGCAGCTACGTCTAAACAAATATGCACCTCTGCTTGGACTCGACTGAGTCTCTACGCTTGATTGCCTAAACGTTGCACAACACGGAAATATATGTTTTGGCAGTTTCTCGATATCAAGCCAATCAACCGTATGGATCTTTGAGTCAATTTCCGACAAGACCCACCGCAAGGCCTCCTCACATGCTTGCAAAGCGTGTGCTTAAACGTGGACATCCCTGGTCCTAAATCCGTAATCCACAGTCGGATTCTAAATAAGGGACACTACTATCGTGTGGATCAGGATTGAGGATTGATTTGGAACAGTCAAAGGGCTGCAGGATGTAATGGCAACCTAAGACCAAAGACCTGAGCCCTCAATCCTGAAGCCACCTCTTTGCTAGTCGTGGGCCGGCTTCAACATGGTCCGAAAACCACTGTGTACCGTGCAGATTGGGTCATAAACCGAATCACCCAACCACCGCGCTTTTCCCGAAACGCAAAGCTTTAGCACTCGCGGCCCGGGACTCAGCGGCTCATCTTGGCGCTGTGCATGTTGACCACTGCCTTCACTAATGGCACCTGCGACACAGCCAGCCACGCGCCGGTCTGAGCCACAACAAAAGAATGAATATCTAATATTAAAACAAAAAAATGGTGTATATATACATATATATATATGTGTATATATATATATATGCATATATTGATATATATATATATATGTATAGGCTAAAGGTTAGCTCCTTTCTCTGTCGATATGTTGGAAAAAGGACATGCACATCTGTTCGCTTACTTCCACCAGCTAGACAGAAAACCAAACTTCCAATTGGCCTTTTTGGTCTCAAACCAAACAGCCCCAGCACTTTGAGGAAGAATCCGGATGGTGAGTAAAAATGGAAATGCTCCACTAGTCAGCTTGTGAAATATCGTCAAACTTAATAGTGGCTGGCTCCAATAAAGTGTCTGCTTTCAACTTGGCGTTACAACAAAGTTGCCCTTTCCAAACAAGCCAACAGTGTATCGCGCCGTGCCTTCACTAAGCTCGAATCAGGCACGGCAGCCTTCAACAACCAAACGCATAGATCAAAGGAACATCCAGCGGCCAACACTCTTTCTGTATATATATATATATATATGTATGTGTATGTGTATATATATATATTGCACATTTAGCTGCTGGTGGGCGTGTTCAGCGCCAAAGCCAAACTGTAATGATTGCTTGCAACGGCGGCGGCAGCGGCAGCGGCAGCGGCAGCAGCAGCAGCAGCAGCACCACCACCATCAGCATTCTTACATGTACACAAATCCATGTTTAGGAGGTGCACAGTGAAGAACATTGACCATCGCTCAGATTCAACACAAGCAGCTTTGACCTTTTGAATCATTGTACACTGCTTGCCATAATCAGCAGGCATTTCACTTTAGAACATCGATGACTCGCGCAAACTGAAGATTGCCACAAGCAACACTAACTACGACACCTCTCCTTTCATGGCAAGTTGCTGAAGGCTCCTCGCTAGTGATACCAGTACTTTCATGAGAACACGCTGGTCCCAAACCATCAAATGGCAGTGTGAGAAAACTAGACTCCTCCGAAGTTGGATTCATGCTGCTCGAATCATCGGCGCGTATCACCCGTCTCAGCCGAGCCGCATCCACACTACGGTTGTCGCCCCGCTCCAAACGCAGGCTGCTCACGCCCGAGACCTGCAGCAGCTGAGGTAAGAGTAGATGGCATTCACTCATTTTGTGCTCAACCCTCTTAGTCACCGTCATAGGAAGCTTCGGGGAAGAAGGCATCGCTTTGCCCAAGTTTGAAGACACAAATCGCTTTGCCCAAGCGAGACATTTGGCAGGTGGCCCCCCGCTCTACACACGTGTCCCTATCCCGAAGCATACGACGAATACCACGTTCTTGCTGTACCCTGGGCAACTTCCAAACGAGTTGTGGTTTTTCCCCTATAAACTTGCAGTGCTACATTTTTTGTTGATATGTCAACATCCATACATGTTTGCTGGAGCCGAAACCTAACAACACCACTCAAATGGAAACCGTCTCGGAGCCGCGGGCGCGTCGATCTTGTCGCGAATTCGATCGCCTGAATGGGCTCCGTCTCATCCCCGGTGATCTCCGGCACCTCGATGCTCGTGGCCTTGGCTCCAAAAAAAACAACAACTGGCCTCTGGAATCACCAAGCCCTATGGGTGCTTGGAGTTTACCCCATTCGGGGATGAATCATGAAATTTGCGGGGTGTTTCAGAATCTCATTGCGGGCTCTGTGTGTGTGAGACCTAGACAGAACACGCACCGGCATTGCAATTGGTGGACACTAATCTAGGATGCAAGGAAGGAACAGCATCCAAGATAGAAAGCGACCGAATCAGCCATCTGAGAAGGGATTAACCGGTTTCAAGGTATGAACTGTTCTCAAACATATTGCGCAATGCTGTTTCCACGTGCGTTTCACCAGCTTCCCGTGTCCTGTGGCGGCAATGTTTCAATCGCTCTGAGCCATGAGAAGTGCAGAGTAAGATCCTGGATCGCCTGTGTGGCCTATTGCGGAAATGCACAAGATCAACTTTGCCGAAATTCCCTGGACAGTTCCTGGCCAAGTATACTGAATATATATGATGGTCATTCCATACCCTTGTCGTGCTGAGGAACGTGGTCCCGGCATGAATTGCAAGCACCTATTCGGTGCCAAGGACACACATCATCGATCAAAAAAGAATTGGTCTCCTGAACAAGACCCCCGATTGCCTTATGATGCCCTACGCAGCAACGTGTTTGTTGCCCTCCAACAGCATAACGAAGGATGAGCCCGCCCCGTCTCAGGCCATCACCGAATCAAACTCGATGATGGTGACCCAGTCGCGGATCGTCTGCAAGACGTTGGAGCACACCTCACTTCACATGGCGCTGGGAACAGTGATGCCATTTGTGGACTTCACCGCACAACCTGCCGGATGCGTAGTCTCCCTTGTCCAGAAGAGCAAAGGACAAAGGAAAGAAACGCAAGCGACAAAACAATGTTGAAACGTTGGTATACCAGTGTGAGAACTATCACCACTCTGGTCGGCATTCACTGTGAAGCCAAAAGGCCTGTCTCACCTCAAGTAGCCCAATTCTTAGACTGCCTGTAGTTTCTACACACAGCGTGTCCAAATAGATGGTGTTTAGAGGCACAAAGGGGACAAGACCAATGCTTCCAATCTTTAAAATAAACACACACCCGTTTGGTCAAGTCGAGGCCCTCTAAACTTATATATGTCAAAAAACGACACCACCGGCCCAAGGATTGACACCTCACCTCAGATTCGGTGGACCTGTGGGCCCGGCCGCATCCACTTGGTACCTGGCCGCGGCCTGTTGCTTGGTTCCCTTGGAACGTATTACCTATAGGGACCTGTTGGGGTCAACGGCTTCTTCAGATCCGAGGGCTTGAAGCCTTCGGATCTGAAGATATTCTGCACTTCGGCTCCGGACAAGCTGCACCTGCCCCAAACTTCACAGATTTGATCACAGTAACTATGATTGGTGTGGGCTGTCAGGCAACACAACCTCTCGGACCGGGTCAAAGCAAAGCAAGGCCCTCATATCCAACGCACCGGATGCAGCCATCTGACCGACCCCTGCGCTCCCATCGGCCCCCCAGGGCGCTGATGGCTACATCAGCAATGCAGCATTCCAAGTGTTCCCCGCAGGAACCCGGCCGCCCTTTCTGACATGTCAACCTATTGGCAAAAAGGCCTGCACCTCTCTGCATGAACTCTAATTCACCAACCCATTAGCCTCGGGAACAATAGTCTGCGTATTCCTTATGTAACCAGTATCTATGGAATCGGTGTACGTATATGTATGTATATTTATACACATCGACACATATGTATATATATATATATATCTATAGCACACCCCATTTGTCAGTCATTGGTTAGGTTCAGTACGCAACCCTCCTGGCGCCTAGCTCACACCAAGAGCCAGCCATACAATGCCCAATCAAAGTCTCCCGGGGCGCACTTCTTCAGGGCTCCTGCAGCTTTTGCCAGCAGAATGTTCGGGTTTGTCCTCAGTGCGGCGCTTGCCCATAAGAGCCCAAAACATCAAATTCGTGTAATTCACATGTATAGGAAGTGGGTGTGTTCATGTGTAGAGTGATACAAACTACAACTACCTATATGTTAATTCATATGTATTGAATCCCGTGTATGTATGATATATGTATGCACTCAACCCCCATGAACTACCTGTGTAGCATATGTTGTAGCCAAACAAAGCCAAAACACCTATGTGGTGCGATAAGCAATGTACAACTAACTTTGCTGCAAACCCTTTTTCGAAAGGAATTCTTACAAATTCGGGTCATTCAAATTCATTTATGTTGCAATTGAATCGAATTATTGACTTTAATTAATATCACGCAGAATCAATCTAGATCGTCGATTTTAAGTCGGAATTCAGAGCCTGGCTTGACTCAAGCTGTTGTATGGCTCCGTACAAAGCTCCTCATAACACGCCTTATGAGGCGCCCTCATAACCTGCTTTCAACGCTGCTTGCAAATCTCCTTTGGCTCACTTGAAAAGCTGCTTGTAAGACTTCTTGTAAAACTCCTCCCAAAGCTCCTCAAAAAAGGTGTTTGCTCCTGATAAGGCTTTAAAAAAGGCCCCTCTACAATTCCTTGTAAGGCTTATAAAGTGCCTCAGAAGGCTCCTTGAAGAGCTGCTTAGAAGCCTCCTTATCAAATTGGGTTCTACTTGAAGCTTAGCGTATTTGTAGTTTTCGATCTAACATAGAATTTACCGAGGGAGTAGTTCAACTAACATTACAATTTGTAAATGGTACTTAAAACGGGAATCCCTGTCCAAATATCCTGCTAACTTCGCAACGACTAGTAGTATATACATAGAGCTTCATAGCGACAGAGTTCTTGTTTGGCGCTGCACTTCAAGTAGCACAAGACAACTGCACCGACAAACACCACACACACACACAAACAACACTAACAACTCGAGAAACCAAAGACACACCGATACAAGTCAAGGTGTGGTTGCGTTTCTTGTTTTAGGCTGGGCTTTCCCGCAGAGTTTGTGTTAATTATACAAAAAACCCTATGGTTTTTGGTTTCCGGGGTGTAGTTAATTGAAATGCGGATATCAAACAAACATCGAATTTGTTTGGTATTTAAGGCTGATACACTCCAAACGGCGAAAAAAAACAAACAAACATGCTGCTTTGTGGCTTTCCCTCAAAATGAAAAACAACCGTTGATTGATGTTGGTTTGCACTCCCAAAAATTGGAGGGGAAACGACAAACCAGAAGAAAAAAAAAAAACAAAAAACAAAAAACGTTTGACAAACCAACACTCTTTCTCAGAGTTGCGTTGTATTTTAGTTATTATGTTTCTGTGGCTTGAAGGTTAAACAACCCAACAACATCGAGTCTTTGGCCTTTTACTCCAAACACAACAATGAGGGACACCAAAACAAAACACAAAATCAAAACACATATTTGGCAAATTCAAAACTCTACCTTGGGTTTTGGTCTTAAGGATACTCTTTCAGCAACGTCATGAAACACACACACACAGTATTTCGCATTTGTCGGCATAGCAGCAGAGGTTGCTATCAGCAGTAATATGTCATGTAATCAACACAATACAACTGTGGGCGTGTCAAAGTTCGGAAGACATCTTTGGTAAACTAAACGTTCGTAAAAGGGACGCCAACATGATAGACACCCCTCATCCCTAGTGTTTAGCACATTCTCGATCTCGACGTGCTCCAGTCTTGCGGTTTACATCTGGGACCTTGTGCTCGCTAGCCCCCTGTACCCAGCGTGCATAGTAGATTTCACATAATTGTCTTGAATGGTTTCCTGCACAGTCTTGGTACAGTGATAAACCAATTAACCAGGAACTAGGGTAGTCTGTTGGGGAAACATTTCGGCGTTAGCTCCCTGTCCGTCTCCCTTGATAGACATGGTGCGCAACTTTGAAGACACGCGGCTCCGAGCCCATTTCAACCACTGCTGCTGCATGCAGTTGTGCTGTAAAGCCCCGGTCGAGTTGCACTAGTATGATCCAAGGCAAACATAACCCTGGAAACACCAATACGGGCAAGGCGGGTCCTCCGAAAAGACAACACCTGCAAAGGATGCCCCTACATTTGTCTGGCGCAATTTCAAGTTCTCACAAGGGTTTGTCACCACAAGCCTGCGTCGCCAATCTGAGGCTGCAACTCCAGCTTGAAAGACAAGACGAACGCCTGCCCCCGGTGGTCAGGGCATGGGACAACTCACCGCGCGATCAACATGATCAGTAGGATCAGAGCCTGCTGTTCTAAATTGGCACTCTTGCATTCGTGTCCTCGCACTAGAGCACTAGAGGGACCATCAGTTTGATGCAGGCCACCCAACACGAACACGCACACACCAACAAACACGATCACACGCAAACAAAAACACAAACCCCCGCACACACACACACAAACACAAACACACAAATACACACAATACACACACAAACGCAGAAACACATACCCAAACACAGATGAACACACAAACGCAAACATACACACACAAACTCACACAAACATAAGAAACAAACGAACAAACAAACACACAAACAAACACGCGAATACACACAACACACACGCACAAAAGGAACAACACACAAACAAAACAAACAAACATGCAAACACACAAGTACACACAAATACACACGAACGTACAAACCCACACGCTAAAAAGACACGCACACAACGACAAAAAACATAAGCACACATAAACACACAAACGCGCGCAAACACGCACACACACAGACATACACACACACACACACACGCAAATACGCAAATACACACGAGCATACAGACCCACACACATAGAAAAGACACGCAAACACACACACACAGGCAAAACAACAAAACACAAACACACAAACACACAACCACACAACCACACAACCGCACAACCGCACACACACACACACTCACACACGCACACACCACACAAACACACGGACACACACACACACATACACGCAAATATTGGCACAAACGCACACAACCACGCACAAGCACACACACACACAAAGCAAAGCAAGCACACACATAAACACACACGCAAACATTACAAACGCAAAACATACCAAAAAAAACAAAACATATATACGCACAAACACAAAAACACACAAGCGCACACATGTATATACAAACACACACACGCAAAGAAGCACGCACAATACCACACAGAAACACACACACACACAAACACAAATGAACACGCAAACACATATAAGCACACACAAACACACGCAAACATACAAACACACAAACGGACACAAGCACACAACCGCACACAAGCACACACAAACACACACACACACAGAAACATACAAACACACAAACGCACACAAGCACACACAAGCACACAAACACACACAGAAACATCAAACACGCAACAAACACACAAACACGCAAACACACACACACACACAAACACAAACACACAGAAACACACAGACAATAAGCACAGAAACACGCACACAAACATACAAGCACACACACGCACACAAACACAAACACACACACACACCAAAACAAAATCACCACACGCAAACATGCAACCAAAATACACACACACACACACACACGCACAAGCGCACAAACAAACAAACAAACACACACACACACACACAACCACACACACACACACACACACCCGCGCGCGCGCAGTAACACACACACACGAGCAACCCAAACACACACGCACACACACACACACAAATACACACAAATACACACAAGCAGAAACACACAGACACACACGAGCAACCCAAACACACAAATACACACAAATACACACAAGCAGAAACACACACACACACAACCACACACCAACATACTCAACCACACGCAAAAAAGACACGCGCACAACCGCCAAACACACGAACAGAGACAAAGACACACAAACAGTCGCGCAAACACAAACTCGCAAACACACACACACAAACACACAAACACACAAACACGCACACACACACACAAACACACCCACACACATACACGCACAAACACACATACACGCACAAACACACAAACACGCACAAACACACACACACACAAATTGACACAAACACACACACACACACACACACAACCGCGCACACCAAAATCACACACACGCCAAAAGGCACGCGTACAAATACGCACAACATATTCCACGCACGCAACCATACACAAGCACACACGAAGACACGAAAACACGGAAAACACGCAAACACACAAACACAAACACACACACACACAAAAAAAAACAAAAACAAATCAAAAAACAACAAACACGCAAACACACACAAACAAACACAAATAAACACAAACACAAACAAAAAGTGAGACAAACGCACGAACACACAAATACACACAAAGACACAAAAGCACTGACAGGCAGCACCCTCCCCCTTCTCAAAGCCAGATCGGTGGCAGCCCCCCTGACAAACCCCAAGCAGGCAAGCGAGCGCAAAGCCCTTCTTTTCCACAGCTGTGACGTGGCTGGGTGAGCCATGAGCCATCAGTGGGGGATCAATTGCATGCAGATCCAATCAATTTGAAAGGGAAATCGCAAAAGATCCACCTAGCATGCAATCAACCAGCATCATCCGTTTGATCAACCAGGGACCCAGATCTTAGATCAAGATCCTGGACTACCCCTTCATGCAAGACATTGGCAGGAACCGAACACTTTGAGAGCCGGGTCGAGGAACGGGCGGCGATAGTTCTAGAGAAAGACTCCGACGCAGTGGAGCCGTCGCTCAAGTACTCCACGCTTGTTGAGGCCGGCCTCTACTTTCTTCAGCACACTCAATCGGCAGAAGTGACGGGCGCGCGGTGTGTACACAGGGCAGGGGCGGCAGGGACGGGATCAGCAAGAGCTATGACCCGCGCTTGCTAGGGATTCCTTAAGAACTGCAGAGCTGCCCGGGTAGACCTGTGCCAACTTCGTCGTCCACGCAAACACAAACACACAAACGCAAAAAACCACACACACACACACAACCACACACAAGCATACACGCAAACACACCAAACACAACACGCACACTACCACACAAAAACACAAACAAACAAACACAAATGAACACGCAAGCACAAATAAACACACACACAAACCTACAAACACACAAACGCACACCCACACACACACACACACAAAACGCTTGTTTTGGCTGGCCTCAGGTGCCCAAAGCCGCACCGCGCCTAACCTGGGCGCAAAAAAAAGGTTTCCGAATGAGAGTAAGACAAGATATTTGGGGCATCCCACAATTTGCAGTCCCCCCTTTATGACTCGTGTTTAAAGGCAATCCAACAGGAAACAGCGCTGTGTTTGGGGGTCGCCCAAACAAAGAAAGCAGAAACACATAGCTCTCAGGGCTCAACCCCAATAGTTGTTCCCGAAGAAAACATGTCGAAAGCCTCACGGGGCCGAAAGTTTGTTTGATTGGTTCATCGAGAAACTCCAAAACCAAAAAGCAGAAAGGGCATACTGGGAACATCACATGTAATTTAAGATACATATCAAACATACTGTGGATGGACGAAATGCTGCACCACGGAAACCATTGTTCATTAGTATTTACAGGGGAATCATCATTCCAGGGTTTCTTAGGTGGTGCAGGATTTCGTCCATCCACTGTATGGCTGTAGTTGTTTCTACGCTTCACTTTCGGTGTCACTCTTGTCACTACACAGGGCCTTCAGACTCCATCACAAGGCCCGGTCAGCTTGGGCACGTTCCGCAGCTGCACAGTGAGCCCGTCGTGCGCCTAAGCGCGAAAGTTACCTCCTGCCACTGCAAATGCCCATTATTTTCGAAGGTGTCAGGCTAACCCTGGCAAAGGAGGACGTATTCACCATCGAAAAACCGGGCTTTTTCAAAAGTAACCCTAAACAAACTGGGTGGTGGAGCGGGGGTAGGGCTTTAGGGTTGATGTAGGGTTGGTTTCGGGTTAGTTGAGGTGGCCTTCTTTCAAATAATTTCTGCCATGCTGGGCCTTGTTGAACCTGTCCCACAAGCATTTGTTCGGGTCCAAGCAGAGTTGTTCCGAAGGAAACATTATTTAGGGGGACCCCAATCCAGCATCAGATGCAAAAGCCAGCATCAGAGTTCGCATTACCATCAGATTCAGCAGCATCCGCCAGCTGCTGATAACGCATCCCCATCTCTTGCTCCACATTTACTATGGTCAGGCTTCAGCGCTGGAACGGGTGCTCCTGCTTGCTTTACGAGCGGGATGCTTGGCGGGGTCCTGTTTCAGAGTGGGGGCTCTTTACTACAGGTGGGTGCTAGAAAATGTGAGCAATTCTCCTGACCACTCAGGATTCCATACCTCAACCAAATCTCCCAATTGCCGTCAATTCGTTTGGGCCCAAACACTCTCGGCTCTAAACCCAAGATGCAATGCCTTGTGAAAACACAGCCTTTTTTCTACTGGTTGGCCTGCAGTGAACTCCGCTCGCGACATGGAGGCAACTCACATTGAAGCGCCTACTTTTCCCGCGGCTTGGCTGCCCAGCTCGACTTTGAATCTTGTCCTTGGCCATGTCTGATTCTGGCCTTGGCTGTGTGACCGCCATTTTTTTGGATTAACCCCCTACGATCCCTTGCCCCCTGAACCCGGCGACGAATCAGTAAGCAATAGAAACAGACGTCTAAACCAAACCATCCAAATAGGTTCGGGACACTCTTCCTGACTCTCTTGCCGGGAAAACAACCAATCACAAACTGCTCAAGACTCTCAATGAGGAAAGACTCAAAAGTGACTCATCCGCGTTCCAAAAGGCCATTGAATGTCATTTGTTTCAATACTGACATGTATGGTGACACAGCCATCGGTTTACCAGGAGTTCTTTCGAGCGTGTGAGGTGTTGCTGTGGCCGTTACATTGCCATTGCAATGGATTGCCTGATCCAGCATGATTGCAGCCTGGTCAATGTGTCAGAATCCGTATAGTGTGTAACAACATGAATGGCCAATAAAAGCTCCACAAGTCAATTTCAACATGTTGCGCTAGCGTTCGGGACCCCATCCAAATTGCTAAAACAACTTATTTGGTCTTCCGTGAAACAGCCACTCAAACAAGCGGGCACTGCTACTTCAAGCAAGCTGCGGCAAACAGCTTCTGATATCCACTTCAATTGGCTGAATTATGCTGCATAGGGGATGCTGGCGCGGAAGTTGTACCGTGTGGCTCCTTGGCTTTGCAGCAAGTCCGACTGTAATTTGGGAAATGGAAGGAGATCAACACAAGAGAAAACACACCAACAACGTTTGCAGAGTCTAGCTTTCTAAACTTCTAGCTTCGACTGAGTCAGCCTTTCAACTCAGATCTGTCAAAAGGCAGAAGAAGGTCTTGGCCGTTCTTGCCTGTCTTGATTAAAAACATGTTTGCAGGAAAAAAAAACATGATGCGCGAGGAATGAGCGGTCTACAATGGTGGAAGCACGGAGGGCCCACGTTTGCCCTAAGCATTGATCTTGCTTGCTGTTAATCCCTCAGCAAAGAGTTGAACTTTTTGTGGGCTCAATGCAAAACTCGTAATCTCCCAAAAAGTTAGAGTCTAAAGATTCAATGCAATAGCAATCCAGTGACAACAATTGTGAACACCAACGCCAGCTGAAATAATGACCTTGCAAGGAGTGCAAAAGCATCCCCCTAGCCCTTCGGGATTTCCCCGATTTGCCAGCATGAATCGCAGCCTCGTTGAGGCCCCCCACACATAGAAGTCAGAGACGGCCGCAGCAAGCAGCACCACGCCAGCTTTGCCTGGAGTGGGCAGTGAGGGAAAAGATCTTCCAGTGACCTACTGAAAGGCCGATTTC
>CAUJNA010003261.1:859356-921856 GCA_963377175.1 Effrenium voratum | reverse complement strand
ATTGTGTCGAAAATGTTCACGGGGCAAGACATACACAATCTACACATGCATCTGTCATGTCTGTGCAAATCAAGCAAGGACGCCCCATTCATCTGAAGAAAGTTGTCCTGGAAAGCTCTTTTCAAGGCAAGCAGCGATGCTCACTGAGTTCATGTCTCAGCACTCTATGGCTCCCATGTGGTTGGTTGTTTTTGCTGCCCACCATGGGCACATACCAAGCCTAAACAAGGCCAGCTAGGTCCTCCAGTAGAGAGGTTAGAATAAGGGTCCCTTTTTCTGTAGTCTAGTTTGGTAGGGGAGCCCTCCCCCAAAAAAGGCTACGGCTAAAAAGGCACTGCTGCGGGACCTAGCCAACCTTGTCCGGGGGGGAGGGGGTGACTCAGGCTTGGGTGGCTGAAGCTGCTAGTCAGTCCTCCAGATCTGCTGGAGGCTTTCCCAGGTCCTCCTGAAAAAGCCGACGCTGTCAAGCGCAGAAGTACTGTTTTTGCCTTCCCAGAGGCTCCTGGGGCTTTTAATGGACACCCGACCCCTCCATTCGACTAAATCAATCAAGAGCCTCTGGGTTGAGTGATGGTCATGTCATGCAATGCTCAGTACGGTGATTCCCTGAAAGTTTAACCACACACCAAGAACTGCAAGTTGCCGAGCTCCCCTGTTGCCTACCTAAAATGTATGAACATTTGCGATAAATCAACCAAACTAGGCTGACTAGTCCTTGTCCTAGACAAATCTAAAATGTTCGTCAACAATCGATACATTGCAAAGAAGAGAGCTTGCAACAGGTTCTCGCCACGATGAATCAAGTGTAGTAGCATAGAATTTGGTGAGTTGACAGACCAGTCACCTTTTGCCAGCTGCTGGACCAACAATGATTCTCCACATGGCTTCAGGCTGGACAAATCTAGGAGCAGCCGACGCCCAACCAAAGATCCAAAGACCATGCTTGGCTGCAGTTTGGATGCTCAGTCCTACAAAAAAAAGAAGCGAGTGGATAAAGCTGGTAAAACCAATGTGTTTCAACTACCGATAGCTCGTCTTAGCGGGATGTGATTTGTTGATTTCGGCGTCACAAGCTGTCCCAGTTCACCTAGAGACCTCCAAGACTGGCCTACATCCTGAAACACGACGTAAGAACAGGTCCAGCGTCCACGCACCACACCCTGAGTTGCTTTAGAGGACCCTTAGAAAAGGCATTATTGCGCGTTGACTCAACCAGTGTTGATGCCAACGGTTTCCTATTGAACAGGAGAGACGCACGCCAGAAAGCAGACAACTACATCCTTCTTGTACCGGCAAACTCGGAAAATACATCCCTGTAGCTCGCTGAGCAGTCCGGTGGAATTGATCGGCGGAGCCACCCCCAATTACCCCCCACACCCCCCCCCCCCTTCCCCATTCCCACGATTTTCACAAGAGCACTCGGAGCCATTGCAGCCATGGGTGTTGCGTGATTCTTGGGTGCAGCTGCATCTCATCGTGGATCCTCCGCAGCTGCTTCCGCTCCTTTTCTTCCAGCACCAGCTCCTCGATCTCTTGACTGGCAGAAAATCCTTGCACCCGAGCTCCGGCCACATCAGCGACAAGCACTAGCGCGGTCCGACGGTCAGCAGACAACACCACCAGCTCGTCGAAGGTGCGCCGGCAAGTGGCAGGAAGCACAAGGCTGACTGCCGGCACAATGTCAAAAGGACCTGGCACTGGCTGAAAACTGGAAATTCTTGGGCACGGGGCTGAACTTCCTTTCAAAAAAATCCTCATCTTGACTATGACTAAACCCCCACCTGGCTGCCGCACGAAATCTCGAAAAACCTCCTGCCGGTAGACTTCCAGAATACTAGCATTCACAACATAAGCAATGCTGTAAGATCCTTCCAGCTCTTCGCCATATTCCAAGGCCGGCGAAAACGGCATCTGCGAAGATCCAGGCTTATGTTGCAGCCACCAGAAGTAAACGCCGTTGAAGCCATCTCGCATCACTTCAATCTGCATCCCATGTGCATCACGCAGGTAACGTATCCAAGCGAGCAGCCACAGTTGCTCTAGCTCCTCTGAGGGTAGCTGCTCAATACCCCTGTTTGATGTGAGATCGGCCGGAATCTCCTCACTCCAGGCACTGACCCAAAAGGGAAGTGAGCCAACCAGCATGCAACCGCCTTGCTTCAGCCATGAATTATAGAGGGTCACCAGCGTCCCGATGGGATCTGCCAGCCAACAAAATGTCACCCAACTGACGATTAGGTCAAATCTTTGCGCTTCCACCAGCGTGCTCTCGCGGCTCTGAACTAACTCTTCCACGTTTCGGACCCAGTACGAGCTGTCGGGGCAGCCCGGGTCAAAGGGAGCTTCTGCGGACACATCCTTATTTCTCATGTCCTCGGCCGTAATGCCCAGCAAATTGGACCACGGGTACCTGGGGCAATTCGTGGCCTTCAATCCATCCCCTTGTGGCCCTCCCTATGGGCCCCTGTGTCTGGATTGGGGAAGCCCAAATATCTTGAACACTAATCTGGGTGCCTAATGACTCGCCAGGCCGAATAACGAGTTCCCTAAGAAAGAGGCCTTCATGATGGGCGCGTGGTGCCTTTGTTTTACCTCTCAGGTAATTAAGCTTGAAAATGGCGCACATCCATCACCTCAGTCCTTGAGCCATCGCCCCTACCGAAAAAGAGGCAGGTGGGGTCCCCACTTCCATTCATTTTGGGGCCAATGGAACCAGGGGTAATCCTTTCCGCCCCCCAACTCCTTTTTTAGGCGGCGTATCGAATCTGCTCTATGCCAAAAAAAACAAAATAACACCGCACCCAGGTACCCTCGCTGGTGGAGGAATGCCAGCATCTTGCCATCCCCGGTGCCCACATCCAACACGCGGATGCGCTGGCGGACCTCTGCCATCCGGTCTTGCACCGCCACTGTCTGCCTTAGGACTCGGAAATCAAGGCTGCTTGTCTTGTGTCCCTACTCCAAACACCCGCTGATTTTACTTGGTGTATTCTCTGAAATCCTGGTTTCCCTGGTAACCCACTCCCAACTCCATTTGCCGTAGTTTTCGCTCCACTTTTTCTTGTCCGCCCCACGCTAGGGGGAAGCTCCGAAATGTTCCGTCTGGTTCTTTCCCCTTCGCCCCGAAGAACCAAAAGGGTTTGGGTACCAATCCAAAACGACCCCCTACTAAGCTTTTTTCAGGGTATCATGTCAATCCCCGACTGAAAAAGAAATCAGCCTTTGCAAAATATCCCAACTAAAAACAGCGGATATTTGGAGTGGAGGTGGCCCTCTTGCAAGTGCGCTACAACCCCGGGAGCTTGGGTCATGACCTGGGCCGAATATATACTCAAGGAATATTTTGGGGACCATGGCTTAACATGTGCCCCATGTCCTGGATCTAGGAACCGTCCAGGTGGCTTGTCTCCTAGGGTGTCTCATTCGCCATCACAAAAACAGGGGCCGTCCATTTTGATAGAAAGAGGCAATCCAGGCAGGACAAAGCAATGTTTTCTGCAGTGTCTTTTCCAGCTGACCAATCCTGGCAACCAAAGCTCGATTCGCTGATTTTTGCGAGCTGCAGATCTGCGCTCTCTGCCCGTTTTGCCTCGATCACGTCTAGGATCTGGCTGACCGCCAGCCAATTCTCGCGAGCATAAGCGCAGCACCGCTGCTGATACTGGAGCTTCTCCAGTGGTGATGCACCATCCAGCTTAGTGACCACGGCAGTGGAGAGGCCCATCCTCTCCTGGAAGGCCGGCAAATCCAGCTTTGCAACGCTATCATTGGAAAGAACTGCTTGGCCTTCACCACCAGGAGCCTGCGGTCTTAAGCTTGTGGCTTCAACATGTAGCCGCAACGTCTCACCTGGAATGTCTTCAATATGCGTCCACGTGTTGCAGTCAATGTGGTAATCAAGCGCCCCAGTAGCACCATAGCGTCTCTCAGCACCCGCGGTCTCTTGCTGTCGGAATTTCTCAGTTGAAGATTGCAATACATGGACTGGGCGCTCAGCCATGTTTCCCTCACCCGCATCGTCTCTACGATGCCTTGAGAAGAGCAACGTTCACTGTATGACTCAAATGCACGGGTAAGCTAAAGCTACACAACATTTTGGCAATCAGGTCGCGGCAAAATGCAGACATACACTTCAGGTATGCCATGCATGTATGGCAGCCTTTGGTTGTCTGCGAGACCCGTGCGTGAAATTGGCCAATATCACTGACCCCCATTCCGGCTAGAACATCGCTCGTCAATGCGTGTGTGTGTGTGTTGATAAGACGTCTGCAACCAAGAAGGATTAGCTAAGGGCAACGGCTCTCAAATCGTGCACACAAAGCCAACTCTTGGTTTCTGCCATGGCCACCTAATGACTGCAGTTTTTCTAGCTCAGGTGCCATCCACTCGCCCAAGTCTGCCGTGCGACCATTTAGAGTGTACTTGACCGTTTAGTGTGGCATGCTTCAAGAAAATAGCTGCGCGGGATAGGGATGCCGTCCGTCCGGCCGAAAAGTGTGTTCTGAATGCACTCTTCTTGGAAACACATCCCAATGCGAGTCAAGCCTCCTCTTGGAAATGCACTGGTCTCTGTCCAAAATGTCGAAGTATGACTATGACTCCAAGAGTGGGTCCTTGCCAGTCCTAGCCACAAGATGAAGGCCGACTCAAGTGATGCATGGAACCAATGCGTCTTTAAAACTCCAGCGGCAGTGGACAACACATACTGGGCACACCAAACGCCAGATAACAAAAAGCACCACCGATTTGTTTCGCAGCCTCTCCGCAAGTACAGTACCCGAACAGAACGCAGTGTTCGGCTTCCCTTTGCGCCTCGCTGAGCTTGAGCAGCTCAAGAGGCGCCTGCCGAATCAAATGGACAACTCAAAGCAATGCTACGTCGGCCGTGTATTCCTGTGAGGGCATCCCTGCTCAGTGGTATTGATCGGAAACCAAAAGGAAACCACCAATTTGAGGGGCTCCCCCTAAAAATGACACAGCCATTTGTTTGGCTGGGTATGCTTGAAGAACCATTTTTTGGAAGTTGAACGGACGACCAAGAGGAGCCGCCCCACATTTTGAGACACTCAAGTCGAAAATGCAGTTGCTTTCATTGGGCGGTTCTATGATAAGTTCGGGTCTTCAACATGACCCCCTTGACTCCCTCTATCGGTAGAAACATGAAGCACAAAGGTAGAGTTGCTTCCTTCGCAGCTTGGCACCACCCAACTTCCTCCCAAGGCTAAGAATTTTGTCTGCCCAGATGCAAACGCCTCCGTGTACATGGGTTGCTCTGAATGGTGGTGCGCTAACCTGCTCAGATATTTGTTGGTGTGCTTCCTTTGGCTGAAATTCCCTTCACAAGCCAAACAGGGATGCTTGGTAGAGATACTAGTCTGAGACGAGCATTCGAAATGGTTGCTTTCCTAAACGCAAAAGGAAAGACTACATGCAACCTTGCAGTGCAAATCCACCTCCCAAGCTTTGGGAGGTTAGCAATCCATACTTCTTGGTTGCAGCCGCAACCAAAAATTGAACAACCCTATCAACCGAATGATAAGAACAACAACACATGCGCCGCGACTGTCACCTGAAGCACTACTGGCTTGAGCGCAAGCCTCCATCTGGCCAAAGTGAACGTCAGCAACGCATATGGCCAGTGGTCCTTGCACAACCTCTGATGCGACAATATCAATTCCTGGCTTCAAGCAGGGTTCAATCATGGTTCAATCCCAAAGACTCCAAGGTGCGAATTGCTTCACGGGCCGACCCTCAGTGCTGCGAAGGCTTGCTCGAACGAGTAACCACCCGGATTCTGAACAACTCGCAGGGGTTCTCCAAATTCTGAACCAGGCTCAAAGCCTCGGGTAACTTTGGTGCTGTTTCTGACAATTGAAAGGTGTTCCAACAGGTGCATGATATTTCAGCCCAGCTCAGGGGTACATATTGGGGTTGATTCAGTTGATGCGCCTTTCTTTACAACGATCGTTCCTTTCGAACGCCCCTTGCCCTTGTGTCTTTTTGACACGTGCTTTACTATCAGCTTTGCAAGCCAACATCAAATCAAATAGCATATATCCACCAGTTATCCAAGGACGACATAGTAATCTTGGTCATCTACGCAAAGGGACACATCTTGAAGGAACATCCAGTTGGTTTTGACGTGCTCTCAACATCAACTGCTTTGCTCCAGCAGTTGCCTCGTTCAACTTCCTGACCACTTGGGTGGCGTAGGGGAAGTTCGAGCCTCGCCGTCGAAAACAAGCAGAATAAGCGTATCGAGGAGGAAGCCTATTGGTAAGGAAATGGCCGTGGTAAATGAGAACCAAGTTAAATCTAAAGTGCTGACACGACCGGGTGTTGCAAATGTCACTGCATGGGGAGGCATTATAAACCCATCGATGCCCGGAAACTCCAAACCATGCAAATCATGCTTTTGTTGAAAGCGCTTGGACACTTTTTCGGGTCCAGAAAGGGGAAAACATGTTCAATACTTGCCGCCCGCGCGAGCAAAACAGTCGCACCAGTTGGCACATAGGCACTTGTGGCTCTTGCAGAACGGGTATTTCAAGAGGGCCTGACACATGTTTCTCCAACAGGACATGGGACAATTGGGTGGAACCCCCTGAGTTTGGGGGAAAAACTAGGCATAGACTTTCAGCAAATGTGACAGTTGCTTGCATCAAACACAAGAAAGCTGCATGCTGAGAGTTGCCGATTCAGAGATGCAAGAACCGTGTATCATGGACTAGTTCCACACCTAGCAAGTTGCTGCGAGCACATAATTCTTAGTAGGCCGGCAGTTCTCCTGATTTTGTCAGAAATCAACACAATGCAAGGTCCCAATCCAACATGGCTAGCAATTGTTGCACTTGCTTACACTCGCCCATAGCCAGGCATGTGGCAACACACCACCAGAGATGTTCTTATGCGTATATGTTTGTGTGTGTGGTTGGTCGGCATGGACTTGGCACACTCCAATCAAATCGCCCAAATCAGTCTTAGTGCTGGCTCAGCGCAGCACAGTCTAAAGCCATCGCCCGGCGCTTTTTTGCTTCGTTCGCACTCAGCCGCCCAGGGCAAGCTAGGCGTCCTTTCGCAACCAAGGCATTTGTTTTTCTTTTCGCGAGGTTTTCCTGTGTGTGTGTGTCTATGGCGGAAACTTGTCCGCATTGAACAACATACGTAGGTTGATGTCTCCATGAATTGCTTGCTCGGTCGGTCGGTCAGTCGATTGGTTGCTTGTTTGGTCGGTCGGTCGGTTGGTCTGTTGGTTGGTGGATTGGTTGGTTGGTCGCTTGGTTGTGGCAAAGCTTGCAGCCCCTGAAGCGACCCCAAGCTTTGAGCTGGTGGAGAGGCCTTAGCCTTTCATGCTCGATGTGCACCCTCCCCCACCCCCCCACCTGAAAAAAAAAAACTGTTTGCAACAGTTGCAGCCGCTACACCGCTTTTCTTTTGCTTGCAAGGGTACTAAAGAATTGAAGGGACAGGTTGATCATTTCGCCGCCTCTCTGAGACCCATCACACTGACTGAAGACCGAAGAGACCGGATGTTGTCACGGAGTCCAACTGGTGAATAGATTCTAGATTGTTTTGCTTGTTGCGTTTGGAACTGTTTTGCTGCGACGGCCTCAAGGTACTTTGGACCTGCTGGCATGGCCATTGGCCACCCATCTTTCTGCACAGCTTGCGGACCTTCTACGCAGGATGTGCCATCATTTGTTTTGACCAATCTTTCACAGACCTTATGAATCAGCCAAAGGGGGTCTGCCTTATTTCTTTTCTGTGGGGGGGTGGAGCGATGAAAGCTTGGTCGACGGAGATAAGAGGGGATTCCATTTCGTTGCGCGTGGCCACATTCGGCACCCCCGGGCTCCTCTTGTTTGCGGTACCATTCTGCAGGACTGCTGGAGGCCCCACTTGCCTCCGGGGTCTAACTGTGCCTTCTGTGTACTCGCCGACTCGATTCCTTCCTTCTTAACAATCAATCATCCACATCTTGGCTAAATCCTAGCTCCCTAATTCAGAAGCCAAATCCCCAGTACTAGCATTTTGCCAAGGTCCTAGCAATGCTCGAGTGTCTAGGAAGGACATGAAGCTCAAGGGTAAATGGGGAACAAACAAAGTGAGAGCAACCTGCCCACTCAAGGTCATATGGTTCGTTCATCTTGCGGAGCTGCGAGGCCCCATCCGCACTTCCTTTGGAAATTTGCGACCTCATAACTTCGGTTTCCAACTTCCCTCCACACACAATTGGGCTTGTCTCAACATAAAACTCCAAACAATGGCAAGAGATTCCTCTTGGCTTCCCTTTACACCAACCCAAAACGAGTACCCTCAAAAACGACCTGCGCTTTCCCCGCAAGGGCCCCCCCCACACCTGGCCCGCACTCCTCGCCGGCCCGCGCAGTGCGCAGCACTTCCAGGTCCGAACGCAGGTCCTGGAGACGAACTTCTGGTCCCATGAGAAAAGCAAATCCCAATGTGTCATTGCACTCCGGATGCGGGAAATGATGGAAATGCAGATGCCCACCACAAAGCACCCACCTTGTGCACCTTCTCAAAGCTGATAGTTTGGGGGGGGGTGCTGCGAAGATTCTGGCAGTTTGCTTGTGGACAAATACGAGTTGTACTCCAATACATCTAAGCATATACATGGGTATGCATATCTTACTCCTGAATGGAATGGGCCAAAACAAAGTTCAAACTTTTCGAGTGCCACACAATTAATACTCGGGTTGATTGTCCGGGACAATCCACTTGATCAGTGACTCGCCAAAGTCTTCTCACAGCCACCTAGACTTTGACCTTTTTATCGTGCCTCCCAAGACCAAACGCTGTCAAGAAGGTAGAGTAGCAGGAAAGACCAGGCAGCTGAAACATGATAAACACTACACACTTTTAGAGCAGCGTCTAACAAGTCAAACGGGAACACATGATGTAATTGGAATGGCCCTCGAAATGAAACTGGTGCTCCCAAAAAAATCTAGGAATAGGAAGTGATACTGTGTGTATATATATAATATACGCATATTGCCAGAGAGGCCCCTGTAGATTGGACCTAACCAAACTGGATAGACATCTTGGATGGGTTCAAGCAAAAATCGATGATCGAAACACCATGACCCCTGAAGCAATTCAGAACAACTATACGTTGTTGGCTCTGATCCTAATATGGACAGCAGCGAGATGTTTTAGCGACTCCGCGTCTCATACATCAGTGCAGGCCGGATTGCTTACAACTATCGTGTGGCATCGGCCTTGCAAACAAACACAATGTGGAGTAACCCAGAGTCATACATGCATTGCCATTTGGTGGCTCCCAAGTAACTTACTTGCCAGTTGAACTTTTCGCTGCTCATCCCAGGGCCAAAAGCCCCAATGGCTAGTCAAAACTCCCAAATTCCGACCTGCAGTCTCCCTGTGTTTTCTCCCTCTGATTGACAAACATCGCGGATAGTGTGGCTTGGTGACAGCGGCCCATCTAGGATGTTTCCTCCGCTGCCTCCCCAAAAGGTCTCGTCTGTGGGTTGCTTTCTTCTTCACGTCCAGCCGTAGCCGCCCAGATTCTTGAGATTGTGAAAGCCTGAAAAGCTGGAACATCTCGAAACATTGAGAGCAAACAGGGCGGCGCTAGGGACTGTCAAGCCATTCACTGTCAGCGGTTCATACTCTCACCTCCCTCAAGAAGACCCGGTTTCGCAGAAAACGTGCTTGCTTTCAGGTCAAACACCTACAGGGTAACCAAGTGCCAAACAAGTAGAACAAAGGATCGGGCACCAACTGGATCCTGACTTCCTGAGTGCGTTGGCTAAAGAAGATCCGAACAGCTTTTCAACCAAGATGGCCTTTTTCCACAAGTCCAAAGTTCGCGACTTCAGCGATGGAGCTCCCGATGAGTCTTGGGAAAGGGTCCCTAAGGTACCAAGGGACCCTCTGCGCAATGCTCCTGGCATGCGAAGGCCATGGCGCCCTTGTTCTGCCGCACAGCGGTTAGCACCACCTGAACGGAGCCGCTCGCGGAAGGGATGCGACTCCAAAGCCCCAAAAAAGGACGGGGGAACTAGATGAACATGCCCCAAAGAGAAAACTCGTCTTTATGGGATCCTTGCGCCTCCTTGTTTTTCAGGAGCCAAAGCCCCGTGATAAAGGACACAAAGAGCCTTTCGGACATGGCATCGCCCAAGTCTGGTTTACTTGCCATCTACTTGCAGGCTACATGACAACTTTTACCTAGCCTACATGACCATGGGTCAAAAGCCCGTACCCCCAGTGAACATCCCAATCCCCACTAAGATAGACTAAGGGTGGTGCACCTACCCCGAAATGGTACCACTGGTTTTGACCCACAGCCACCTGGCTGTGGCTCAAGCCTTACGTCCCAAATGGCCAGGGCCTGTGTTCCGTGTTCTCCTTCACAGCTAACAACCAGCTCTGTGAGACTGATTCCATGTGCCGTACTCGGGGGGCGCCAAAAAAGTGGCATACCCCCCCCCCCCCCGCCAACCGCATACCCACAAAACGAGAGGGACACAGGGGAACTGGAGGCCATAAGTTGTAGCCCGCTTCTCAACAGGTACGATATGCAATATACATAGGGTGCCTGTGTCTTGATTCACCTGCACCTTCAAGTAACTCAACCCCCCTACCGTTCTCCCTGCAAGTATCTAGTTCTTTTCAGACCATGGAGAATCCTCAAGCCAGGTGATTGGATCACTCATTTTACACGCGTGGGCAACTACTCGGAGGAAAGGGGAAGCTAGCAGTGAAAGCCAACAAGGGAACACAAACAAAACAACATTGTAGAGTATAGAAGCGCTATGAACAACCCACAAATAAACAAATAGAACAATCAACACAGAAAGCACCGCAAATCACATAGCTCGGCATTTTACCACTAGGTCCTCCAGTAGAGATGGTAGAACATGGGTACCTTTTTTTTTGTGTAGTCTACTTTCGTAGGGGAACCCTCCCCCACAATAGGGGTGAAAGGGCACTACTGGGAGACCTAGACACTGTACACAGCGAACACCAGCCGTTGATCGCCCTACATCCCAGCCGTTTGTTTCCGCCGTGCCCAGGCCTCGCGATCCATTCGCAGCTCCTCGGAGGCAAACTCCAGGGCATGGCCGCACCTGAGTTGCTTTGAATGGGGAAAGTGCCCCAAGAATCCAGGAAAGGGTCTTACCTTCTTGGGTTCTGCGACCTGTTCTGGTTGGGAGGGATGTGAAAGCTACCCTATGGCAGGGGGAGTCTGCTTTTTCGTCGTGTTTTTGTTGGCTCTGACCGTTGCTATGTCATTGCTATGTCCAAATTATGAGGGCTTCCCAACAACAAAATGCCTTGAGTTCAACCGAGGAATCTGAAGCTACCAACAGGCAATGCCCCCCTGACTAAAAGTTGCAGAGATCTGAATCAACCGCGGGTCAGGGTCAAGACGGCTTTCTTCAACATTAAGAGGGAGAGGTTGAATAACTCCCTTGTGCCCTGCGGTGCTCTGAACGCACTGCCTGTTGGGCATGCTTAGTAGGCTTCGTCATTCATGACAGCTTGTGGGTGTGTTTTTTTAGGAGACCCCGACAAAACGGTCGCTTTTTGTTTGGGTTCCCTTTAAAAACACCAAACAAGGGGTACCAACCAATGAAAGACAGACCCATGTGCTTGGATTCTTACCCGAGTTGAGCTCCTCCAAGTAGTTCCAACAGCGTCGTAACAGGACTTGAGCCACCAAAACCATGTGCCAAACTGGAATACCTCCAGATCCTTCGCTAGTAATGTTCGCCATTGTTTGTTGGGTGTTTGGTCATGTTGGTTGCAGTCTTCCACATTGTGTCTTCTCCTTTGCTGAATGGCCAAGCGTCTGACAAGTCCAGGTCGGGGCGTTCCGAGGCAGAACAGGAGTGGCGAAGGGGGCGGCTAAGTTGCTTGAGATTGAGACCACCATGAGTGAAGCTCTAGCTGGCTACAGGAAACAAAGCTACCGGACACCCTAATTCATGGGCTTCTCTTCAACAGACTTCAGCAAGGGAAGCCCAAGAAACCGAAATTCGGCTCGGCCCGAAAAGACATTGTCCGATATATTAGTCTCGCCGTACCACTGGCTGCAGGTGCGCAAACAACTGATATGTTGGTGGTTCCCATGCAGTTTCCACGAGTGGGAGCTGCACATCAAGAATCTAAGCTTTCATCAACGTTGCTGCGGGCAAAAACGATGCGGCTGTGATGCGTTTTGCGGGGCTCGCCTCGCTAAAGCTCTGTCAAAAGAGACGACTTGAGTCACTTGAGTCTGTCTTTGTTGGAGGGTAGCCTTTTTCAGGCTTCGTTTAAAGAGAGACCAGAAGAAGACGACACTATCTGCCATTGTGAGACCAACCCACTTGAGGGCCCAAAGCCCACCGCCAACATGATCATAGAGGTTTATGTGGGCTACTATAAACCTATGAGGTAGTAGAAGTTCCTACTAAACAATGGCAAAAAGGCAAACAACAATCGGTTTTGTTCGCTGCTTGGTGCCTTTTCCCTTTGCCAAGGCACTGCAGAACAGCTGCCATCACCACCTGCGGTCACAGGAAAGCCGGGTTTTCTGTGGGCCAACACCAAAGCTTCTACAAGATCCTCTGCTTTCCCCTTCGATTAGGCTCCCTTGCTAAAGTAAAGGAATATGTTTTGCAACGTTGTTGATGAAGCCGGCTTTCTGATGATTCTTGTAAGGATTCCTCACAAGGCAACACTATGGTAGCCATGGTTGCCTTGCCAGGAATCCTTACAAGAATAATCAGAAAGCCAAGGAACGGTCAAACATGGTCAAAGAACGACCAAAGCAGCAACGCCAGAACAAGAGGCCGCCTATCTTGCCCTGAGCTTCTTGGAAATGCCAAAGGCGACCCCAGCTGCAGAGAAAACCGGACCGGTCTCATAACCAATCGAGTTGAGTCTGAATGTCGCTGCTGTCTCCGCCATGTTTTGGAGCACCCCAAGTCACCAAAGACCCATCTGCCAGAATGGCCGCAAACGCAAAACTACTTGCATGGATCTGTTGAACGTGAACCAACTGCTCTCGCACATGGCTGCTGTCACCGCCAGCCCTAGGATCGCCCCAAGTAGCAACAGAGCCGTCGTCCAGGATGGCAGCAAAAGCTGCCTCACTTGCTTGGATTTGTCGGACGCGGACCTGCTGCTCGCACACTCGGCTGCTGTTGCCACCACAGCGAGGATCGCCCCAAGTTACCATGGAGCCGTTGTCCAGAATGGCAGCAAAAGCACGAGTTGTTGCTTGGATTTGCTGGACGTGGACCAGCTGCTCTCGCACATGGCTGCTATCACCGCCAAAGTCAGGGCGGCCCCAAGTCACCACAGAGCCGTCGTGCAGGATGGCAGCAAAAGCACCTTCCTTTGTTGCTTGGATGTGCTTTACCTGCACCAACTGTTCTCGCACCTGGCAGCTGTCACCGCCAAACGTAGGATAGCCCCAAGTCACCACAGAGCCGCAGTCGAGGATGGCAGCAAACGCACGGTCAGTTGCTTTGATGTGCTGCACACGCAGCAGCTGCTCTCGCACCTGGAGGCAATCCCCGCCAAATCCAGCAGACCCCCAGGCCACCACAGAGCCGTCGTCCAGAATGGCAGCAAAAGCATTGCAAGTTGCTTGGATCTGCTTGACCCGCACCAACTGCTCACGCACCTGGCTGCTGTCACCGCCAGCCCTAGGATCGCCCCAAGTAGCAACAAAGCCGTTGTCCAGGATGGCTGCAAAGGCAGTCACAGTTGACTGGATCTTCTGGACACGCACTAACTGCTCTCGCACCTCGCTGCAATCGCCGCCACAGTCAGGATCGCCCCAAGTCACAACAGAGCCACCGCGCAGGATTGCAGCAAATGCACTGTCAGTTGCTCTGATCTGCTGGACATGCACCAGCTGCTCTCGCACGTTGTTGCTGTCACTGCCATAGTTAGGATGGCCCCAAGTCACAACACAGCCGTCATCCAGAATGGCAGCGAAAGCACGGTCAGTTGCCTGGATCTGCTGGACCCGCACCAACTGTTGCTGCACCTGGCGGCAATCACCGCCACCGCTAGGATTGCCCCATGCAAGCGCCGCGCCTCCTGGAACATGAAGTGCAAATGCTCTCCTCGTGGCAGCCAGCATAACGGGCTGAAGGATGGCATGAATGCTGTCCCCTTCTCGCACTCCTAGCTCACTTAAAGTAGACAATGGGTCTAGCTGCTGACCTCCGACGGCAAGCTTCAGAAAGCGGCGCTTGAATTCTTTTTGTGCCTCCAACTTCAAGTCTTGAACGCGTGACCCTGACGGCAGTCCAACGGAGCAAGTCTTCCCACTCGGCAAGTACACATCCACCATCATGCACCCGGCAACCTGCTGGACCGCCAGTAGAAAGCTGCCAGTTTCCGTGATTCACGAACCAAGCTCAGAGCCAAGGTCTAGGTACTTACTTTGAACACGTGCCGAGGGTAGGTACCGCTGGAAAATATGGTATGCATTTTGTGGCCGCATTCGTGTGGGAAGCTTGTTGATTTCGGGCAAGGGGGTCCCATGAGTCGTTAAACTGTGGGTGTGCCTTTTCTGGGCTCAGTCTACAGGAATTTGGAGGGACATCGATTCAAGTCCATGGGGGACGTCTTTGCGGTTGTTTTTGGGAGAATCGTTGCGGGTTTCTTTAGGGACGTCTTTGCGGCTGTCTTTGGCGGGTGTTTGGGGGGGGGGGATTGTTTTTGGAGGTGACTTGGGAGGTGTCTCGGGAAGGTGTCTTGCCGGGACTTTTTGAGGGGGATGTCGGATGTCTTTAAGGAACGTGTCTTGCGGTGAAGTCAAGGGGATGTAGTTGGGAATGTCTTTGTTGTGTGGGAATGTCGTCCATGGGCGTCTTGCGGGGATGTCTTTGGGCAGTCGAGGTGCACGTTGATCAACTTTTGAAGCGGAAATCCGGTGACCGCGCAATGGCGCCCGCGTCTTCAAGCGGAATTGGCAAGGGAATTCCTGGTTTGCCTTCAATGTAGTCGTTCTAGCCTCGAGGCACCACACCCACATAGCAGTTTGAATTACTGAAGCCCTCAATTGACCCCTGTGTGTTTTGTCCTAGGCAGTGCGGAAAGGGCCTCTAAATGAAGAGACAACTGCAAAGACATTCCCAAGAACACCTCGTCCAAGACAACGGCAAACGTCACCAAAGACACATCCCCTTTGCCCACGCAACATCAAAGCACTGAGTTCATTTCACATATCGCTTTGAATCAGTCGACACAATTTGCATGAGCATTCCCTCATCTTGCCCAAATTCTCAGACCCGGACAAAAACAACCGGGAACATGAACAAGTTCCGGAAAGAATCCTCATGGCAACACATCTATCCCAATTGGCTAAGGTGATGTCCGCTTTTGGAGCTGCTAAGTGAAAGCCCAAGCAAGCGTCCCCTCCACGTTGCACGTTGTGGTCAAGAAACAATATCCCGAGCCTAGCTGGTTGACAACATGTCAACGCTTTGGAACGGGCTTCGGGGAACAAAAACACGATGCCACTCGCCAATGTTTGATCGGAATTGCCTCATAAAAGTGTCAGTTACTGCACTTTCAGAGGGGCTCCCTGACTTTATCTCCGTGCATTTTCTAGTCAATGTCCAAAGTTCCATGGGTTCCCTCTTTCCGAATTCCCAAAACAGTGAGACAAGCGCTTTTCGACCGGCAAGCCATCGCCTGGCGATCGTTGCGCATGCGCTCGGAGCCATATTGCAGCGCCGCCCCGTTCGCCGCGACGGCGATCAGTAGAAGGTCCTGAAAACTGCTTCACATGGGGTTGTGGGGAGCCATAAAACCAAATTCCCCTTCGCAGGAGATCAATGGTTGTGTAATTTGTTACCCCCTTCCTTAGATTTCACAGGCTTAACGACGCCCGCTTTTTTACTATTCACATAGCCTTCCGAAAAAGCTAAGGTCCCAAGACTGCGGGGAAAAAGGAAAACCAGGGTTGGGCCGCCGCCTAAGCAAGTTCAAAGGTTTTGAACCACACCTAAACTCAAACCCAACGTCAGTCGAGGTTGCGCCAGACTAGATCATCTTAAATGGCCGGGCCATTTCCTTTATGGGGTCCATCAATATTCTATTTAGGGCCCCAACATGGGCAACTTTTCCCATACGAAAGGCAGCTTGTTTTGGCGGTTTCTCTAATGGTCACCCCACGTAAAGGACTTTTGATCAACCCTCCAAATGTGGAAAAGCAAGGGGGATGATTCAACCACAATGGGGAATTGTGCCATCTACTTTTACCCGACTACAGGCTTCACTTGGATTCGCAGTCCCATCTTCCTATGTCCTTTTGGCAAACCTTTGGGTAAACAAACAAAATTATAAGCCCATGCGGGTGTGTCTCTTTTAAGCCCCCCCCTCCTAAATTGGCTTCGGGTTTCCTTTGAGTTTTCCCTTTTCCACCCCAAAAAAGGGTACCCTCAAACAACGCCATAGCCATTTTGAATATTTCGCACCCGGAGGCCGTCCTGGTCATCTTTGAGTGCCTCGGAGGCTTGTCGCAAGCAGCCCAAGGGGTCTTGCCGTACCGCTGCCGCCAGGATCTGCGGATCGCATGGCCAGTGGGACGTCCAGTGGTCCCTCCACCCTCCCGTCCCCGATTTTTCGAGACAAATACCGCAGGAAGTCTGAGTTAAATTACTGATGCAACTCTTCAAATCATATACCAGGGTCCTGTGATCACGACATATCGCTTAACAAAACCTTTCTACTCCATTGTAAGTACTCTTGGCTGGACGCGGTGGCTTTGTAAGAGGTAAACTGGCTCCTTGGGCTGTGGAAAGAGCTTGCAAGTGATGTGTTGGCGAACGAAAAGGGTGAGGACGGGTGAAGGGAGAACACTTGCGATTTGGGCTATTGTATTGTGCGACATAAAACTAGAATAGCGTTTGGCATGTTCTCTTGCAAAATACCTACTTGTACTCAGTTGGCCACCCTGGAAAACCATCTCGGGCAGCGTGCGCCAACTTCTCTTTGACCAACACGGCGACCTTGGCATAGTGAAAGGCAATCGGAAATACTTGGTTCACTTTCCAATCCTTGGTATGGTCGCAAGCAAACATAAAACTTTTGTCAGCCCCCCCCCACTAGACATGAACAGAACCGAACAACCTAAAGGCCAACACACATGCCAACTGTGAAGGTCACAACCCTCTGCTTCCTCGGAGAAGAGTTCAATGCGAGGTGACAGCAGCGCAGCTCTGGGCCCCAATGGCTATGATTTGCCCTAGCATGCTCTTGGCTTCCCTAGGGGCAGGCTTTGGCAGTGTGTACATCACGGACACGGTTCCCTTCCTTCCCATATTAAACGCAGAAGTTGGAAACTCGGCTTGGGCCAATGGGAGAAAAAACAAAAAGTCACAAAATAGTTGCAAACTCCCCCAGTTGGAAACTCGCCTTGGCTTTAGCCACACACTCGCCTTGGGCAACAGAGGGAAACCTTACTGTGGATGGACCAAATCTGCACCACCCAAGAAACTCTGGGATAATGATTGCCCTGTAAATACCAACAAACAATGGTTTCCCACAGTTTCAAAGTGGTGCAGGAGTTGGTCCATCCACAGTAGGGACTGCATCTCTGGGCTTCCTCCTTGTGCTCCAGCAGGTGAGGTGCGGCGTAGCGCAGCGCGCCGGCGGCCTGCCACGTGGACACACATGACGCGAATGCCTAGCATGGACACACCAAAAACACTAAGACACCCACCGAAGCACAAATAGATACAACAGAAACACACACACACACAAACAAACACTACAAGCAAACACACGCACAACCAAACACAAACACACAACGCAAACAAGCACACAAACACAATCACAAGCAGAGCCGCAGTCCAGGATGGCAGCAAAAGCATGCCTGGTTGCTTGGATCTGCTGAACACGCACAAGCTGCTCTGGCACTCGGCTGCTGTCGCCACCCCAGTCAGGATCACCCCAGGTCACCACAGATGCGTCGTCCAGAATGGCAGCACAAGCACGAGTTGTTGCTTGGATGTGCTGACCCCTAACCAACTGCTCTCGCACCCCGTTGCTGTCGCCGCCATAGTCAAGCTGGCCCAAGACACTATGCAGCCGTCGTTCAGGATGGCGGCAAAAGCACCATCGTTTGCTTGGATGTGCTGGACCCGCACCAACTGCTCTGGCACCTGGCTGCTGTTTACCTCTGCCCCTACCACATGCAGCGCGAAAGTGACTACTTTGCTAGCTTGGCTGGCCGGACGATCGCATCAATGCTGTCCCCTCGCGCGCCCATCTCAGCCAGAGTGGAGCATGGATCTTGCCGACCTCCGAAGAGAAGCTCAAGAAAGTGGCACTGGACACGGTGCGCCTCAACCTTTCAGCTCACGGATGCTGGACGGAGCAGCTCTTCCCACTTCACAGGTGCACATCGACTTGCATGCCTCTAGGTTCAAGCAACGTTACTGGTGATGCGCTCTTCTGGCCGAGCTTCGACGAATTGAACATTGGCCACAAGTCAGGCGGCTTACGTTGCGCAGATCCATGGCGGCACGAGTGCGCAAGCCTCCACCGCTGCTTTTCCATTGCTTTTCCATTGATCGCTACCCCAGCATTGGACCAACCACCTGTTTAAACATGTGCCAAGGCTTCACGTGGCTTCATGACGCAATAACCATGAATCTCGAGCTCCTCTTCCTCTATGAGTCAGCAAAACCTGGAAACGTGGTCTACCAAAACTTGACCAGACTTAGGCCCGCTGCAAAAAAAACTTAATTTGCTTCAAGTCCAAAAGGTAAGGACACCAACAAGGCAGAAAGTTGAACATGTAAGTTTTGTCTGGAAAAGAAAATTGAATTTGGACTAGGTCCTCTAACCTACTCCCCGAGCTTCATTGCTTTAGTTCCTGTCACTGGGCTCCATGGTTTCCATGACACTGGGTCCAAAGTTGTATCCGTAAAAATGGCCAACATAGAACATCATGGAACCCACTCGCTTTAAAAAGCAACCCAAATTCCTTGAACTGGTCCCTCCCTAAATGACATCATGACCCTACTTCCTTTAAAAGCAGCCCTTTGTTGGGCTCCATGGAAAAAGAGGACGGGAGGGCACCCTGATGGTTTCGCGGGGAATCGGCCAAAGCAACGAACTATCCAATTGCTCGATGTACTGGACCCACGTTCCCCTCGAGCCTTCTGCACACAGCTCAGCACAAGCTCCGCATCGCCGCGGAGCTCCTGATGGAAATACTGAAACTAACGTATGCTGGGTGCTAAATAGTGGGTCTGGAAAGTCAATAATTATTCCGTCACTTTGGTTTCTAAAAATATGGACACATAAACAATCATGTCCTGCCTACATAGCATCCAGGAATATTTCATTTTTGGGGGACATTAAAACTCATGTCGTGTTTAGCATCCAGGAATGCTTCTTCTTAGGGGGCTGCTTTAAAAGTGATACGAAAGGACCACCACCAATTCTGAATGTCCAGTATTGTGACAAATCGGGCCGTCGACGCACGCATGTGAGGTTCCAAACGTTTCCGCTATGCTGCACATTGGATATGCGCTTGTGCCTCCTTGTGGCTTCGTGTCAACACCAGCTCCGAATGCGCAACACGACTGCTTATTGTCCGTGTCCTTCAATGATGCACTGCCGAGCCAAGTCACGTCCAAGCTGCCAACCATGTGATAAACGCACGTGCGGAACTAGGCACGTGCGGAACGATCCGCCATAGGTCAAGCTTATGATTGCCAAGGAAACTCTCCAGGCCAAACTGAACATTGGCCTCTGAAAACCCAAACAAGCGGCCAAAGAAAGAACAATGCGCCGGGTGATGCTTGGTTGGCATAGGGAAAACTAGCCCGTCCCTAGTAGACTAGTCCTCATTGCCAAGACTCAATTTCAGAAAGCCTACAAAAGGGTTTCTGGATGTAGGTCGTATCAAGGCGAGCCACAGCGGAGAAGAACAACTCACTACCTGAGTGGCCTAAAAGTGGGTCCCCCAAAAGCATGACGTCCAGCACCTCTTGTGTTGGATTACTATGGCCCGTTTTTGTTTGGCGTGACCACAGCAAATCGCGGTTGCTTTCTGCTCCCCTGCCAAAAGTTTACTTTCTAGTGGTTTAATGGAAAACCCATGAGTTGGCAAAAAGTTAGAGTCCTAACATCCAAGCAAAATGCGCCAAAGAAATAAGCAAAACGTCCAACGGGAGATCTTCTCCTGGCTGGCCAGGCGCAGCGAGTATGGGCTCTGCTCCAGCGCAGCCAGCACGATCTCAGGGACATCGGGCACCCGGCAATGAGCCCAATATTCCTGGTTTTACTCGCTTGTACAGATTGGTTTATTGACTCATACAAAATTTCAAAATTTGGCTGTGGGTCTCATATAGGTACCCAACATGAAACCCTAGTAAGTGGAAACATGGACTAAAGCCTGCGGTGCCCCGGTGGTTTGATTTACGATACCATACCCTTATAACTTGCTTTTATCCACAGGACGTGGCGAAATTGGGTGGGCTCCTCATGTCATGCTCACCTTTTGGTACACTACCAACAAGAGCGCCACTTGCTTATATGGCAACGCCGATGAAAGTGTAGAAACCCTACAAGAGGGCACAAACACCCAGGTGGGAGTCACAGAGTAATCATTAAACCTGCCATCACTACCAACTAAAAGAACATCATTGACCTTCTGTTGGCTCGCATGACTTGAACCATCCATCACATTTAAAACATGTGTTGCCTCTCAAACATGTTCGAAGCTTCGCTGGATCGGGCGCTCCACTTGAGCAACGACTCTTGCTGCGCTTTTGGGAACATCCGAAGGCCTCATGGCCTGGTGGTTTTGATTGTGCTCGCAGTTCGTTTTGATCTCGGCCTCACATCCACAAGTCATCAGTCATTTGCGTTTCTCCAACTGATGAGTCATGGCTCAAATACGAACACTCCATCTGAAGAAAACCTATTGCAAACATCAGATTTGGGTTTGCCTCAAACTGGCAGAGCACAAAACTTCGCTGCCCTGTTCCTTGCCTTTAAAACCAACCCCATAGAAAGGTAACCTGAAACACAAATTTACTTTTCAAAACAAACACCCATTCAGCACTTTCGGCCACCCAGTCAACTGGGAGAAACAAAAGTTTAATGTTTTGCTGCCATTCCTGTGGCACAAATTTAACTTCGGCTCAGTTGGGTGCCGTTTTGGGTGATCCTCCTTTGGCTTCAAAGGGCGGCTGAATGGAAACCAACCTCTTCGGGAGCTCCAAATCCTTTTGCTGAGCCCATTCAGAATCCGGACCCGAATGATTAGAATGGGGTTGCCAGGTACAACTCCAAATTGATTCATGATCATACGGAATCTAATTTACGGAGCCACCACGCACCCACTTATTTCCTGCCTCCCGGTCTTCCGTGTAGTGAACCGGCAAAAGCTCTAAGACCTCCCAGTTGCCCTGCACCTTCGCTCGACCCATGTGCAAAGTCCAGCGCGTGCCTGGTTGACTGGACAACCAAAACATGAATGAACTTTTTGGGCCTTAAGTGAAGAAATCGCCCAACATATTTCGCTTGCCAACACCCTGTCAGCCACAAATTGTGCAAGTCACCCACCAGAGCCAGCATACGAAGAACCAAAGAGCAAAAAACATGTGACATGAAACAACTAGTTATGATCAGGGTGTGTGTGGTGTTGTGGCTCTAGGCCCTCGCCAATTCTCGCGGGGTGAAACATTGGTCTTGTCCTAAAGAGTCCCATACATTAGCCATTCAACCTGCGAGGGCACATGGGTATCAGATCACTCATCCTGGAAGGCAACAAGCGCACTGTGGTGGCGCCTCAAAAGTAGCACCTATGAACTGGGTCTGAACAGGAAACCGACAGGAACCTATTTGAAGCATCTCCCAGATTAGTCGAATTGCGTGAGTGGCAACTTTTGATCCTGTCTTCACATGAAAATTATTCGCCTCGGCTCCCAGGGCCGGGAAGCGGTCCGACCCTTCCAAACCTCTTCGAAATCCTCCAAAACCCCATCCCCATATTCAAGCTGCCTCCAGCCTGCCTGACGCGAGCCTGGAAGCTCCAAGGCCGGGAAGCGATCAGATCCCTTCGTCTTGCCCCCCCTGCTTTCCCAAAAGCCAGTCAAATCCTGGTCAAATTCTTCTTAGGGCCGGGCAAATTCCATTCTGAAAGCCGAAGAAACCGATCAAATCCCCCGCGAGAGAAGTCGATCAAATCACTCCTAAAAACCGGTCAACTTCCCATCCAGCCCCTCCAACTCCGGCCAAATCCCCCTTGAGACCGGTCAATCCTCTAGAAACCTGTCAAATCCGCTGGTCGAATCCTCCAGAAAGCGGCAGAATTCGCCCCCCCCTCCCACATACCAATCAAATTTATGTGCACCTTCGCTTGGCCCAAGCCCACTACCATTCTGTAGCTCTCTGCGGCTTTCGTTCTGGCCCTTGAAGCCACGTGGAAACACGCGGACATGCACCCACCCTCTGCTTGGAAACCGATCACGCATTTCAGCGCCGACTGACTCACTTTCATAAACACAAGACTTCGAAGCAAACTAAAGCACGGTGTATACCTCTAAGGCAGCCTACAGCGGACTGGCCGAGGCGGGCAACGCGAAGCGTTTACAATTAAGCCTCGCGCCAACCCTTCCGCCTGCAAGGGTAACTTCCCATGGCGCGAACACACTTTGAGCGCAAACTTTCTTATTTGTCGGGCTCGTCCTTTTTTGTTCAACCACGCGGTGAATGATGCGACCACGCTGGTCCGCCGTTTCGACCAAAGAACAAAAGAGAGCAAAAGCAAGCGACATGGCAACTTCAATCGACACATTGGTCTTGTTGCTGTTGCTGCTACTGTTATTGCCGCTGGCTCGCTGACAAGCACCTTCATGCCAAGCAGTGGGCTGCGATCTGTTCTTGATGCGACCCCCAAATTGGTGGCTTTGCTTTTGGTCTTCCTTTATTTCCAACCATTAACCTGGGTTCCGAGAGAAAAACAAAAAAAAACACGGGGCACATCCAAATGGGGTACCCCGTGAAGAAAAAGAAACACCCAAACAAAAAGGCACACCCAAATGGGGTACTGGGCCCCGTGAATAAAAAAACAACCAACACGATCCCGGGGTCCGAGGTGCCGCTTGCAGCGCGAAGCCGCGGTCCCGGAGCAGCGCTGGCGCCACTAAGTCCAGCTTCGAGTTCTTCCGTAGCGCCTCACGCGAGCGCTTGGGCGAGCCGCGCTCGAGGAATCCCACGGACGGACGAAGGTTGGTGCATTCTTTTCTGGAACGGTGGTGGCGTTTCAACCCACCTAAAACCCGGGGGAGTCACGACAAGTCCGCATGTGAAGGTTGGTGCAAATATCTTGCTGGTGCGATAGGAAGGGAATGATAATTGGAATGACCTCTATAAACCATCCTCTATGGTTTTCTTTAAGGGAGTCCCCTGGGTGATTCCCTCATTCCTTACTGAGCACCAGCAAGAATTTCTGGGACGACCGTGGCGTTTCAACCTCCAAAAGCTTGGGGAGTCACAACAAATTCCCCGTGGCCTTTTTTGGAAACAAGTAATTTTCGACCCATGGCTCAGACTGCGGATGCTTGCAACATCCGGAAAGCGCACAACCTGGACGAAACCATTTTAGTATTGGCAGGGGACTCATCATTCCAGGGTTTCTTAGGTGGTGCAGGAGTTCATCCATCCACAGTAGGAAAATTATATTCTAATTTAAGGCGAGGGAGTAAAATGAACAAGGAAACCAATTCTCTCCAATTCAACGTAGGACACAATATGAACAATGAAACCAATTCTATCTGATTTAAGGCGAGGGAATGAAATGAACAAGGAAACCAATTCTCTCCAATTCAGCGACAGGGAATACAATAGAGGGGAATGGAGGGTTTGCAAGCTATTTCTAAGACGGATGCGACGAAAAGGGTGCACAAACATAGAAAGCGAACAGAGACAAGGCGCGCCACGAGAATGGCTCGCATAGCATTGGCACGCACGTCCGGAAGCTTCATTTCTATTTGCACCAACTGGGGGCCAACTTCAAGTGCGAACTTGGAAAAGCAGAGATGCACAAACCAAAATCGTCCCAACACGGGAAAAAAAAAGCAAACCGCGGGGATGATTGTTTTTTTTCTGACGGCCAAGCCCCGACCTTCAGCATCACCTCGCGATCTGAGCGGATCGCCTGGCGATGGGGCGCCCACTCTGGTCAGTTGCCTGCGCTCCTGTGAGCCTCCCTTTTGTGGCTTCCTTTAATTTACGCATGACACATGTGGCATACTTTACCAGATATGCGCCTGACTTTTAGACGAAACCCAAAAGGTTGTCATTTCCAGCTAAGTTCAATTGTCTGCACCAGCTTTGGAAGGCTGTTTCACTGAACTTGTTCTCGGGCCTGGGCAGCTGTGGCGAAGCCAGGTGTGCACAAATAACAGAACATGATTCATCCCCTCTGAGTGAAGGAGACGTTCGACGCTGGAGTTTCCTACATGTCTGCACTCAAGAATTGCCCCCAGTCGGGCGAGCATTAGGCGACCCCCAAAGTGAGGTTCTCCCTTTCATTTGGCTTCCCTTTTAAACGACTCCAAAAGGGAGGGCCCTTGAGGAAACGCTTGCCCAAATATTCCCAGCATAGTAGGCCTCCTCAACAACTTGAAGGCCAAATGGGTATGTCAAAATTAGGGGAAACAAACCAAAGTTGTACTTGTCCATTTCTTCCAAAACGGGAACCCTCCACAACAACACACACAGCACGCCCATGTCTTTTCCCTCTTTGGGACTGCTCTGCGCATTCCGACTTCGTAGGCCAAATGCCCAACTATGGCAAGCCGCCATCCAACCATTGCATCTTCCATCTCAGGACAGTTCTCAGTACTTTCTCGGCACTAAATTCCTTTTTGGGGGAGAGACTGATCAACAACCAAAAGTAGCTCAGCCCACCATCTTAGCTGGTCATGATCAAGGCTGTTCAGGGACTGAATGGAACCATGCTCCAACCACCTTAGCCAAGTTTAATTCAGCTTCCCTTTAAAACCAACAAGGGAAAATCATCAAGCGAACACCTGTAAGCAACCGAACGGTATTGTTTCAAAACAACCCTCGTTTTCAGTGGGACGTACCTCCTTGGCGCATATACATTGTGGGGGGGGGGGGGGGAACCCTATGGCAACATATTCAAAATAACCCTCTCCGTTGGTGGGTGGGTTTCCCTTGGTATGGCAACCATCTCATGGTTCACCCGCTCCAAGCTCCGTCCGCATCGCCGCCTCCGGGCAGTGCTTCAGCGGCTCCGGGCTGCGAAACGCAGCCGCCAGCAGCGCCTGGCGCACCGGGCCCTCGGAGGACCAGAGGTCCTGGAGATCAACACGGAAGGTTTTCATGGGAAGTAGAGGGGGGGGTCTGGGGAGGGGAGGGGGGGGGGGGTGGGGTGGGGGGGGTGCCTGGGGTTTGGGGGGGGTCATCTCATTTCAGGCTTAATAAGGGGCCCACCAGGATCCAAAATGGGCCATGTTCATTCACTTGGCAGCATAGGACACCCAAAGCACGGGACCAGTGCATTCACTTTCCACAAGTAACCTGGCTTTCTGCATTGTGACCAGATCTACCATTGCCTACTATAGCGGGCAATGGAAGCACTGGGCAGAGATGTGGGACAACAAGAAGTATATGGGACACCAAGATATGGGGGACAACAAAATGGGTGAGTTTTATTTATTTATGTTTTAAGTGTCATTGAGGGCCTTGTGCTGGATATCCTGTAGGTTTACGTACACATGTTTGAGGGGGTTCACAATTCTATCCTGCCTTTGTTTGAAACAACCTGCAAACTGACAATACAGTGAGTGAATACCTGCATCTCCCGAAACTACTACTTCAGGAAAGCGACTGAAGTGAGCGGGAGAGTTAACAGTAAGCGATAGAGAATATATGCATGAATTCAACGGAAACCAACTGGTACTCCGCATAACACCCCAATAGCTGCAACACATGAATGGCAAGCCGGCAGGCATCAAGAGTTGATGAGCCAGCAAATGCACGAGAAGACACGCATTTGTTGATTTGCAACCCGTCGTCAAGTTGTAGCTAGGCGTCAAACTCCGCAAAGCTTTGGTAAGGACAATGTGGGAGGTGTCTGCTTCTGGCCAGGACACATGGCCTGAGCAACCGCTTCTTGCCTCAGGCCGCGTTCAGGCCGCGTTCGCCGAGAACGCCCCACCAAGGAAACCCATCTCGGTTCCCCAAATTGCAGACAAACCTACAAGGCAAGTGAAGCAACTGCACCAGCCTCTCCTGCGGGATGCACTGCAAAGCCATGACAGACTGATTCAAGGCTGCGACGGCCACCTGGCTCCATGTCCGCACCAAGTGGGTCTTGAAGAGAGGCTTTTGTTGCCACAACCAATGAGGGTGGCCAGGGTTTGAGGGGGTCACCTTATCTAATGTGACATCACGCCGTCAGGCAAGCAGGCTGGATCAGACTTTGATGTGGATCCTGGCCAACACCAACCAACAAAAACAGGAGGCAATCTCTTCTTGTTCTGCCTTCATAATCGTTCCCCGAGCGCCAAAGGGCCGGGCGGCGCTTCAGCAAAACCAATGCCCTGCACCCTAACATCCGTGAGACACATAGCATTCTATGACTGTGTTTGAAAGCTAGGAACCTGGGACAGCTTCAAAGGTAAGCAACCACCGAACAACCAGATAGTTGGGGAGGGACGTCCCGACTCTTGACACATATCCCTGTGGCCATTGGATTCATGCAAAAGCAACGCGTTTGCCTCAGTTCAAGCAATGGCTCGGATCTATCTTTCAGCAATCGAAGTTGTCACGTCTGGTGGATTTACATGTGGCCAGTGTAACCACTATCAACATTATTGCTGGAAATGGCCATCTGACAGTCCATCTGGCTCATGAAAAAGATCGCCTGGAATGTTGCCAATATGAGGAACCCCGTCTGCTTAAAAAACAACAAACAACAACAACAACATACCTTCAAGTGCAAGGAGTCTCCTTTCAACCAAGGAGTGCGCCTCCGGACAGCTTTTAATCCTGGAAGGGCTGTTCCTCCAAAAAACAAGGTCTCAACAGTTCCTGCGGAGCATGGGCAACGCAGTCATCAACGCCAGGATGAACTTATAACCAACAGTAGATTGGTTTCAACAGTTGGGACCAGAAAATCTTTGGGATGGATTGGCAACAACAGCATCAAACACCAGCTGAAAGCCTCCTCATCTCTCTGGAGCTCCGCTGCAGCGTAGGTGATGGCCTCGAGTTGCTGAGAAAAGAGGCCAAAAGGCCAGCCTTCTGAGAGGAGCCCCTACTGTGGATGGTTGCGAAATCCATTTCGCATCACTTGGGGTTTCCATGGTTGAAACCTTAATTACAGGGGACTCATCATTCCAGGTTTTTGTTTGGTGCAGCATTTCACAGCCATCCACAGTATGTCTGGCTCATCAGGTCACTGGACACTGTCAAGTACCACCTGACCATCAGGTACCTTGCTGCCTTATGTTGCAGTCCCAAGGAAGGAACCCCTTGAGGGCTTCAACACACACACACCCGCCAATTGCAGAGCTATGGACACATGTTGCAAACTGGGTAATGTCGAGTGCGAACAGAAGACGTCTAGTTAATTTGTGGGGGCATTCCGGTATTCCCTCTATAATTGCACACCCTTGGAGTCAACTGGGGGGGTCATCAATCCTGGGTTTCCCAGCACCTGACGTCAAAAAGATCCTCAAGGGTGGACCCCCCCCCAATGAAAGTCAGCTTCTGGTGTTGTTGCTTTTTCGGGGGGAGGGGTTTTGTGTTTTTTGAGTAACTTGGCGCGCCCTGCCTCCCAATCCTGCTTCAAACCCTCGAGGATCACGTCGCGGTCCTCCGGAGGCGTGCTCCCAAAAGCGGCTGTTGGGGATGAAGTCAGGTCATGAAAAACATAAACCCAAACCTCCCGTGGATTTTGATGGGAAAAAAACGGGCACACCAAATTTGTTGGGCACTTTTGAAGGGGAGGAGACCCATCTCCCCGCCCCCCTGAAGCAGAAAACAGGCAGGCCTGGGTGAATGAGCTGCATCATTCACCGTACATGAAGGGATCCGAACAAAAGAAAGGGCCTGCATCCTGTCACCCCAGCTTGCTCTGGTGGGATCTGCGAATGTGTCCAGTGTTGGCATGCCATGTCCAACAGCCATGAACATGGAGAAGAGCATGGTTCCGGCATAGTCTTGTCACCTTCCATGATTGCTTCCGGAATTCCAGGGCAAGGCCCTTGCAAATATAGGCATGAACACCAAAGCAAACGCAATCACAACAGTCAACACCAATGTATATTCATAATGCCAAACGGCAAATCCTCAAGTACTTGATATGATGGCTACACTCACTGGCGCGATTTCTTGGTGTATCCAAGTCGTACGTGCTGCTCAGTTTGGCGTCCCCCCGCAGCGATCAGAAACACTTGGGGGCCCCTGAAAATCATGGCTCCTGTTGCAATGTAGAGAAAGTGTTGCGGGCGCAGCTAGCTTCGTGCAGATTTATTCGTCCTGTTGCTCTTTGCAGGCAACTTCCCTGTGAAAAGGGATACGTAAAATTATTACCAGCATTCCTCTTTTGATTGACGGGCTGCCATGGAGACGTTGACGCAGCCCAAGGAGCGGCTTCAAGACTTGACTGGTTTGTTCTCCTGGTACAAGTCTTCCGCGACGTAGTCCAAAGCAATCCAGTCCTAAGGATCGGTTGCCACCAGCACAAAGAGCAATGGCCGAGGCACCACACAGAGTCACATGTTCGAACTGGGCCTGGGTGAAGCTCAAAATGGTGCGAACAAAGAACACGGAGTTACACACTCGTCTAACTCAGCATTGGATCGAAGCGGGCTTGCTTTGTAGCACAAGGTATCTGCAGTGTTCAAGCTACAGCCTCTCGCTGATATGTTTGCATGAGGCTGCACACTTCCGCCACACAGCACATGGTCTAGGGCAAGTGCCGACCAGGATCCGATGAGGCTATCTGCCACAAACACTCAAGCCCAACGTCACTCCTTCTGGGATACCCTTGGATTGGACATGTGCGGTGGAGGGCCAGGAGATCAGACTATACCCTTCAAGATAGCACAAGAACGGCAAAACACGTTCAGTGGCAATGTGATCAAATCCAACCGAGTGAGAAAACAAAGGCACTCCCACCCCTCGGAACAGCACTATGAAAACAAATACACGAAACGAGACTCTGTTTTTGGAAAGATAGTTTGTTTGGTAGGGCTATGGGTCGAGCTCCATCTCCATGGGGAACCCATCATGGGGCAACAACTCCAGTTGTGCCCCTGAATGCACAAATTGCTCTGTAGGAAAGGAGACTTCATCATGAGGTTGCCAGCCGAATTTCTCTGGAGGGCCATAATGCACACAACCACATTCCATTCGCATTCGCAACCAATAAACCACTGGAAATAGACCACTAGCCCAGGTTTCCGTGGACCGCTGATAGAAATGTATATTTCCTGCTTCCTTCGAGCCTATCCCCCCACCAAAAGGAAACTTACTTCACAATACACAACCCCAAGTGATGCAGAAGGGAAAGCTAGTCACTGCGCTTACGGCAGCTACCCAAATCCATGAAGCTTCCGTCTGAACTCATGGGAAACCAACCCGCAGCATCGATCGAGTGCACGAAGATGGACATGGTTGAAGATTGGAAAATACAAAGGAGCCGGAGTGGTGATGATTTGGCGCATCCACAAGAAGGAGACAAAAGGATTCGGATGGAGGAAAACATGCAACTGATTTGGAACAGCAATGACACCCACTGACAACAAGTCTAAGTCTGCAATTGTTCCAATAATCCCAAGAACTGAGACAACAAGAACCCGTAGCAAACAACCTTCATGGTTGAGCTTGTTTTGCCCTCGAGTCGTTGAGCTCTTTTTGGATTCCCCACATATCCCCAAATACGGGTGTGCCTCTTTAAGGGCACATTTTCGTTGGGTGGTTGTGAACTGACGCAAGTGTTGGCGTCCCCCCAACTCGACAAAAACTCATCTGGACCCCAAATCAACTGATTTAGGAAGCCATGAGATCCACTAGCAATAATTCCACGGACCTCTGCAGGGTTGGGGGAATGTGTTAAAAACTAAAACAGACCCTAGCCTTCCGCTAAAGGGAAAACCTTGAATGAGCTTCTTTGAAGTAAATCACTTGGTTAAACATTTTTGTTGGAAGGGGCTTTTCTTCGCCCCCAGCCTTAGTTGCTGTTGACCCCTCTGCAAACAGTTTAACTAGGTCCTCCAGCAGAGAGGTTAGAATAAGGCTACCCTTCTTCCTGTAGTCCATTTTAGTAGAGTAGACCCCTCCCCCACCAAAGAAACGGTAAAAGGGCAGGCTGGGGGACCCCTCCCTTCACCTGGCGGGGGAAACCCAAAAACGAGCCCCACGTCCCGGCCGAAGCCCCGCAGCCGGCCTGGCGCACCGCCGCCAGCGCCAGCTGCTGGTCCCTCCGCAGCTCCGAGGCCGCGTGGCGCAGCTCTGGGCCCCGCAGCTGCACCGCCTGCGGCTGGGGGCGAGGCGGGGAGGCGAGGGCTGGGGGGGGGAAGGGGAGCGCTGGCTGGGTCTCAGGGAAGCCCTGGAAAAAACCAGGAAAAACCAGCCCCGACTCTTTTTTGGGGAGGGGAAGGGAAGGAATCCCCACTGTTCAATTTGCTTCCTTCAAGGGAATCCCTTGGTTCATTTCGCTTCCGTTATGGGAATCCCCACTGTTCATTTCGCTTCCGTTAAGGGAATCCCTTGGTTCATTTCGCTTCCGTTATGGGAATCCCCACTGTTCATTTCGCTTCCGTTAAGGGAATCCCTTGGTTCATTTCCCCTGTTTCCTAGGGAATCCTCAAAACGGCTTATTCCCAACACTCGCAAGGTCATTCCCTACTTAGCAGCAAGAGAATTCAGTTCACCAGAGGAGCCAGAAATCAATGATTGACCTTTTGGGGCAATGACTGAATATGGACCAAACCAGGGCAACTAAAAGGTCAAAGGTAAGTACTGCTAATGTGGCACAAGTCTGCGTGTGTCCGTCGTCTTTCTTGCTGCACAGTGTGTACTGGCAACCTGCATGAACAAGGGGCAGAATTGTTTCATTCAGGCGAACGTATCGCAAGCAAAAAGCACTGTTCAACCAGCGTCTGTCTGACACCACCTAGCAACTAAGGGATAGGCATAACTGCATAACATTTCTAGACACCAGGCGCTGTCAATCGCAGTCTCACGAAGCGGGATTTCACCAAATTGTCAATCTCGCACCCGAGGGTTCATAGGACACAGCCTGGAACAAGAACCATCGACTGAGAAAATAAACCATGGAATGGTGCATCCTTTCCCCGGGCCCCTAAGTGAAGAACATATTATGTGTTACCTCTGTGTGACTGGACTTTAGATGTCAGGAACACATCCCGTCTGAATTGTGCAAGTAGACCGTGAGCAGGTTGAATGGTTTGAACCAACACAGCACTCAACACACTCCATTTCTCGTCCTGAGTGGATTGGCGAAAACAAGTCCGCATTGTTTGCTTGCACGTGGTCTAGGCCCAGGAACTCAGAAAGTGAGCCATGCTGGACATGTCCAAGCGGCTCACAATCAAGCAACAAATGGGGCTCATAACTAGCACCATTACATCTTGAAAGTGCGTACGTCTGGTTTCGCAAAAGGTGACAGAGTGTATATCTCAAACCGCAGGCACGTGTCCCATCGAGGCCCATCAAAGTCGAACCTCCAGATTTGTGCAGCTTAACTACGTCAAAGTTTTGTGTGTTGGCAGTGCCTCGTGTGTTTCATTGGTCCAAAGGCAACCCCTGCTCACTTCTTGCCACCCGAGCCCCGTCCCGCCCTTGAGCCCCCGCCCGCAGCACGAAGTCGCGGTCGCGGCGCTGCTCTTCTGAGGCGGTCTCCAGAAGCTTGGGCAACACCACGGGCATACCTTGGACTTTTAAACAGATGGCACCAAAAGGGTCTTCCAGAGATAACGCGCACCCCTCTTGGCGGCACTAAGTGGTATGCACAAAATAGGCGGCCGCTCTTCGGCTTGGTTTCTGACACACAAAGGTAAGCCGCCACGCACAAATCAAACACTTCTCTGACAGGTCCTCACGGTCGCGCGCGAGGACAAACGTGTGGTTTGGCATAGCGGAGGTCCGGACATGGTGATAGCAAAAGTCAATGCATATAAAACGATTTGGTTGAGTCTACTTGGCCAAGTTGAAGGTTGCCATGTCCAAGGACGAGGCTTCCAGGTATTGACCATACAAGGAGGGACGACCCTGCCTTGAAACCGATTTTTTTTTCTTTGTGTGGGCTCCTGGATTGAAGCAAATGAGGCTACCTGAGGCTTTGTTAAAACACTTTGAGCTTGCAGCCCCCTGGTTTGGCTACTTCCATTTAAAGGCACCCTGTGCCAGGCTCCATGTTGCAGGGAAGGAAGGGCTAGTTGAAAGATGACTGACACATTTTGTGAGGAGAAAACTTTGGTACTCTCCGAATGTGAGGACCGCCTAAGTCAGTTCACCCCGTTCTTCGTGTGACCCCGGCCTTTACTTTCGGAGGCCCATCGCATCTTCATCGCCCCAAAAAAATCAGCTTCTCTTGAAGGCAGACGCTCACCGTCCGGGCCGAGCAGCGAAGATCCCATAGCTCTTTCACCTGCTCCGCGGAGTAGCGGCCCTGCAGGATCGGCCGCATTTTTGTTTCTGCACCCCAAGATGGCACCTTCCAACTTCCAAATAGGTTTCCGCTGGTGCTGAGTTTGGGGGAGGAAGGTTCTGCGTCGAAGGGAACTCTTCCAAATGCGGGATATCATGTTTCCCTGAGCTTGTGCAAGCTGCGAGAAAGCCTCCAGTTGTAACTCGCGGGCAATGGTGGGTGAAACTTGAGACATGCACACTGGCCCGAAATGTTTGCAACACCATGCAACACCTGAAGCAAACACGAAATGGTTCCAACCATCACTAGAAACCCTTTGTCGTGGTCTAGATTCCCATTCAAAACCCTGGCCAACCCCAAGCAAACAGGTGTTGCCATGGCACGTGGGCTTCCAGCCCGCCCGTCCAGCCTGGTAGTGGTCCGTGAGCTCCTGGAAGGTGTATGCCTGCCTGGGCCAAACGTGGCGCCTTTCCTACGCTGTGACATGCTGTGACCCCTTGTTCTTCAGGTCTGATGCCGTACCAGCGGGCAGGGTTTATGGATCTACCTGCCAGCGTGCGCGAAGACGCGGTGGCCAAAGACTCTTGATGCAGGGTACGGACACAGTTCCTAGGCCCTGGTCAAAGGGTCGGCCCAAGCAGCCCCGAGTAATCCGAAGTCAAACCGGCAACAAAGTGGCTGTGCTCCGATCTCTGTCTAGGCGCTTGTCGTAAGGGTTCACCCGCCGCTCGGGAGGGTCAGCTGACATGGCCAGCGATCCAGCGGCCGCGAACCACTCACTCTGTGCAAGTTGCGAGTTCTGAGGGGTTTCGCGAGGCCTTCACAAGGGCTTCAAAAAGGGCGCACCATGGTGTTCCAGCTTAAACTGTCAATAGTGGCTCAGGTGGCGAGAGCAACGCAACTCAATGAATGTGATGCAGTTACTTGTTGCTTGCAACAGTTACGCAAAGCCGTCTCGCCTGCACAAGCAGTCAGTCCAAGCGAATGGGACATCAGAAGCCCTAGGTAAACTTCTGGTTTAAGGAGTTCATGATGCTCACAGGCAAATTGCTGCAACAATGAAATTGAAGGTGCGCGTACCTAGGACACCCATCAACCTCAACCAAAAATGATGTCTGGCTCCAAGAAGAGCTAGCAACTGATGCTGAATCCATCTGCCGTGTGGAATGCCCTTGATCTCTGAGCAAAAGCTTGGCGGCCAACACGTAAAAGCGAAGAAGGCTCCTGCGTGATACCCGGCTAAAGAGTTTCACATGGCACCTGGCTTCGCCTAAAACAGGGTACCAGATTCGTATCCACCCCAGCAACCGTATAAACACAATGTACATGCCAAGCAATATGTTTTCATGCGAAGGCCCCACGCAAGCGAAACTCCTGCAGGGCGTAAGCCGGCACCCTTGCAAAAGTTGCTGAACGCCAGTGGCTTAGCCATCAAACTTCCCAAAGCGCAGGGGTTACCGCACAACATATTCAGCAAATCAAGGGGGCCCAGGCGCATAAGCAGGCGTAAGCAGGCAAGTCAGGTTTGCTTAAGCTTGCCCATGCCATGGCACTGTGGGCAACACAAACTCTGGAGGCAAAGTTGTCGGCCAAATCCAAATCGCTGAGCAATAGGCTACAAGGCGAAGACTCCGAAAAGAACCACAGCGCAGAGTTGATCCGCTTGAGAGCAATTCTTTATCAACTTCCTCCTCAGAGTCAGCCACGGTATCTTGAACGGTGGCAGCTGCATAGAAAAAGGAGCCGGCACAAGCAATTCTTAAAGGCCAACTCGTAAGCAACGCGTAAGCTTGACCGCTGACTGCCGCATAAGCCAACACCTTGATTGCGAAAGCAAAGCGCTAGCTCGCGCGTAAGCAACCTTCAACCCTTCCACATTCAACATAGGGATTCATTCGGTACTTATAGAGTTGCTGGTGGAAACGCACGCCCCTACCACACAAATTTGGAGATGCTGATATTACCTGGAACGGCTGCTAGGCAATCTGCACCCGTTCGAAGGTGTCCACAACGCCTTTGTGCCAGGTGATGGCTGAAACAACGAGGAACCTGCGTCGCATGACTCGCACATGCTTTTGCCAGGGGACGGAAACTATTGATCACTGGGCCGAAACTCCGGCACAAGACTCACAGGCACAAACACCACCCGAGCGTCTCCACAGAAGGGGCTCCCGGCCTTTTCTATGCAAGAAGATCACTGCGTAGCCTGCCTCCAGAAACTCCTCACAGCCATTCTCCCATTCTCACTTGCAACATCCCAACTGAGCCTTGCAAACGGATCAATGAGTCAGGTTGGCTTCCACTACACTCTGCCTGTCTGCAAGAAACCAGTCAGTGAGTGTTGCCCACCTCGACAGCCTTTCCTGTCCGCATTTTGGGTATATGCATCAAAGTGGAGGGAGGGGGACCCCAAAGTGGATACTGTCTGGGTGGTTCCCCTTGAAACCAAGGTGGAAAGGGTACCCTCAAGCAAACACACACACACACACACACAAACACACACACTCAAAACACAGACACACACGCACACAAAACAAAAACAAACAAACACGAAACCACACTTGGCGCGCTTCTTGCAATCTCCCCGCTTCTTAGGCCTTCCAATTCTCGGAGCGACTCCGCTCCTGGGTGCACAAGGCCCCACGAGTGCCACTGGAGAAGTTGTCAATGAACCGCACGGTCTTGACTTCCAGGGGCACTGTGGTGCCTGCGGACGCGCAAAACCCAACTCACCTCAAGCAGAAACTTTGCAGGGGTGGAGAACTGACGTTGTGTTGCCAGCGAAACACATCTGCACCCAACGGCTACCCACAAACGGGAACTCATCAATCTCTGGAACCCCTTTTCGGGGCTCCTCGCATCTTTGGGGATTGAAGCTGCAACTTGAACACGCAATTTGCTTCGCAGCAAGTCAGGGGCCCCTCCATCTGCAACAACCAGCCGCAGCAAACTGCATGGCATGAGGCCATGAGGCTATGACCATGTGATGACATCAAGCATACCCCTGACTGAGCCCCACTCGGACATTTCTTTTCGAGCCTCTCTCAGGTGCCGTGCCCAACCAAAGTAAAGCAAACAGCTTGGGCAATACAAAACAAAAGGCTGCGTTGGACCCAAGTGGGTCCAAAGAGAAACAACTACAGCCACAATACGTTCCAAAATGCTCCACATGAGTGTGTCACTGTTTGAGGGAACCCCGTGTTTGTCGTCTTTAAAAGGGAGATCAACATGCAAACCACCTTCTCCCTCTCTTTTTTTTTTTTGGGGGGGGGGGGGCCGGCTCTCCCCCCCAAAAAATACACAAAATAGATACCCAAACAAAGCCGATCGATTGATGCCCGGGAAACAACACAAACACCTTCAGGACGACTGGTTGATTCGGGGCGCCGTCGCAGGCCGCTCACTGGGCCTCCCGAGGTGATCAGCGCCACCCGCAGATTCTGCGATTTCACCTGGAAACATCCAACCGGCTTCCCCGAAAAAGGCTCAGCGGACATGAACAACCTATCCCAAGTCTGGCTGGCAAGTACTAACGGATAGGTTCCTTAATTGGTAATGAGTAGGTTGCTTACTTGGTAATGGATAGGTTGCTCAATTGCTCCAAGCATAAATTGCAAGGATAGGCTGTCAGGTTTCCCAAGCACATAGATGTATAGAACTAAAAACACCAGCAACATCATTCTTCTTGCCCTTGGCGCGCAGTGCATGGTGGCGATCCCTTGAGGTGGCAATCAAGCCTCAACCGGAAATTCATGGCGCTTGCGGAATCACAACTCGCTGGAAGAAACAAGTTGGGAAAAGGAGCCTGTTCCTTGCCCAGTGGCCAGGAGAAAACAAAATAACTTTTGGCGCTGCGTGCTGCTTTGGTTCGATGGTCGCTCTAGTTGGTGGTTTGGATTTGCGGTTTGGTGGCTAGGAGTCGTTTTCCATTTATCCTCTACAAGAACCTGCCGCAATCCCCAAACCACCAATCCAAAAATTCCAATCCAGCAATGAAGGGTCACCTGTTTTTTGAAGGCCGAACCTGGGACGAAGTTGTCAACGGAGCCGCAAACACGGACCCCTTCTCCCCCCAGGCCTGGGTCAGGAAGGCCTGCAACTGCACACGTCGCCTGACAAGCCAATGGGCTGCCATGAAGTTGACGAGGCATAGGCATAGGTAGGGAACCCCGGTTCCTACCGTTGTTTTCATGCTGACTACTAGGTAATCTGCCGCTTCAAATGTTCATAAACTATTTGGAATGGTCGGAACAACCTGAAACATAGGCTTGCGTACAAATGTTGGCAAACTGATATTTCACCAATGCGATCTAGGGCAATGTGTATCCCTCAAGTGGTATATCACCTCCAAATTTCCTGAACTACCTGACCGAGAAGCTGGCCGCTTTTCAACATGGGCATTGCGCGAGGAAAAATGTTGGTGCCCGTTTCATGGACTTGCAAAAGCCAAAGTGGTCTTTGAATGCACTTTGTTCCACCAAGGCTATTGCCAAACACCACCCGCACAAAAAAAAGCGGCCCCCCCAACAAAAGCAGAACAAATGTGTATCGGCCCCGATTTTGCGGGCCCTTGACTATAGGAAGCAGGGTCATGCTGGTGCCAGAAAGCGGCATGAACCAAGATTGGTAGTTGAAACCACTGGAACTTGGTTGAACGTCAGCTTCCCAAATGGCTGGTGTCTGACACAAGCGCACAACGGGCCGTTCGGGACCCACCTCTCGAGATCTGCGGGCTGCAGCTCCTTGGTATCCTGAGCTAGAGGATTCTAAATGAGTCTGACTGCATTGAGTCTGCCTTCGCTAGTGGTAGATAAGGAAACTCGAAGTTGTATATAGAGATATTCATACAGTTATGTATATCTGCTATGCATGTTATATACGTAACGTATGATATGTTGTGTATTTCATGTACACCGCAGATGAATAGTTTGTATTTGGTTTGTAAACACCGAGTTGCAACCCATCAGGAAGGCCCTTTGTGCAACATCTGGAATATCACCTGAACAAACAAGCAATGTGGCTAAATGCGGCTAAGCTGGATGGTCTAAAGCAAGAAACAAAGGGCTCTATGACAGCCAGCAATCTTAACTTCCCACTCAAACGAGACTGACCCTGCTTGGGACACAACGCTCCTAGGAAGAGTTCCTGTGCAGCGCTATGTTTGCGTGTGATGGCAACTGGTCCCACGTGTTGATGTTGCACAAGCAACCACGACACAACATGTGCCTGGAAGAACGCTTCTGCGGCAGCATCCATGGCAGGAAGTCTAGTGATCAACTTCCGGCTGGAAGGGGATATATTGCAGAGCTCAGGGTTGGGCAGTTGGCCCCGGCAAGCTATTGTGAACAACAGTTAGGTGCGGGTCACATCTGACGCTGTTGATCAATGGCATGCCAAGCCAATATCTAATCAGGACAAGTTAGATGGCAAAAACGAATGCAAGTTGCAAGCTGGTGGTATCACGGTCTGGTCAAGCAGCTTGTTGCTAAGCGGCAGTAGGCATCCATCATGTCACCTCTGTCTCAACCGCAAGTAGTGCTTCTGTATCCATTGATGTGGCCATGTTCGGTTTTTGAAAGTGCTCTTGGAAGCTGACGATATGATTCTTCTGTGTTTGACAAATTGAAGGGACATCTTGAGAGTGCCACTTTAATGAGCCCTGTGGTTTGTCCTGCATGGCAATGGCGTTGCGGAAGACTGGATGCAGGAACTATATTCCACCATGTTCATTCGGTACAATCTTCGAATCTCCGCAAAATCTTGACCATCCTCGCTTCCTCTACTGATGCAAATGGGCAATTCAGTGAACAAACCCCAATCTCGGGTGCTTCACTGTGAACCATCACAGCTCCTGAAAGTAACTATAGCATGTGTTTTGGAAGAAACCGTTCTTGTAGCATACCCTGCTCGTTGGGTTGGTCAAGCAGGTATGACTATAGTACAGGTCTTCTTAGCCCAAGCAATTCTGGGACGCTCAAGTGCAATGCCAGGAAACACCGTTTGAACAGAGTTCTAAACCCAGTTGCGGCAAACAGAAATATCAAATCCCTTCTGCGAAGGCTTCCACGGAGCTTTCGCGGCACGAAAGGTTCCTTCCGCGAGAGGTTTTAAAGAGGGAATCGCTTCTGCGTCGCTTCCGCGCATTGATAAATGGGCTCAAGTTCGTGTTCGCTTCCGCGAGTGCAGGAACACTACAATTCTTATCGTCGCGGCCCTTCTGCGAAGCTTCTGCGAGTACACACATGATAAACCTCTTCCGCGAACCTTTCGCGGCGCTTCCGCAACCTAGGACAAATCAACATGTTGAAAACGATACTTCCTCCCGAATGCTACTTTCAAATGCAGGGGATTAGAACGTCGCTCATTGGCTTTCCTTACTTGCCCTGTGGCCATGGGAAAAGAAGACAGGACACCCTTTTTTGTTTTAAGTCAAAGTGAACCCACCCTCTGAACGAAAACCAGAGCGCACGGGCTGCAAGTGGGATGCACAGCCCACTCAGATCGTTGATTTTGCGCTCGCGAGGCTTCTTACTGCCGGTGCACAGCTGGTCAGGGCGGGGTTTGCAAGGACCATGGTCATGCTCCAACAAGCTGATGCTCCCAATTTCCGACTACCACTCTTTGGTTGGTGCGCAACTACAATCTGTCCAAGGGGTATCTGGTTTGAAGATTGGAGGATTCAGACCTACGCTAGCAGGGTGCACTAACACAATCATCCTGTCTAGACCATGAGGCTCCCCATGCTCGTTGACTCATGGCTCAGATCCGAAACTATTTACAGGACCGCTGGCGCCTGGAGCTCTTACGACACCTACCCTTCACAGGGTGTGTCATGGCTTGTGAAGGGTACAAGCCCAAACAATACCAGGAACATTTGTCCACCTCGTTTCTTGTCCGAGTGGAGAGCACAGCTGTGGTACTTGAGAGGGAACCTCAGAGAAACGTTCAATCCTGTCCACCCAGCTCTAAGACCCATCCTGTTAGTCCCCAACCCTCGGACTTGACTTCGGGACGTCGCGTGTGGAGGACTGAAACCTCTGTTTTGACAGCAGGATCGTGTAGCTCACGATCAAATCCAAGAAAAGATGTAGCTGCGACAAGAAATGCACTGAAGAAATACCCTCAACAGTCAGCAGTCCCCAAGAAAAGAGCATTCACTGGCACATGGAAAGTTCCTTGGAACATCAAAGGAGTGTTCGCAAAGAGCCGCACACGCCCTCTGCTTGCCAATCGGCTGAACCTCACTGAAGCGGCGCTCTGACCTCAAAGCAACCAAGTGGGCTGGGGCCAGAAGAGCGATGGTTCAAGTTTCAGGTAGTTGAAGCATACAACAAGGAAGTCATTGGATGCAAGCGCCTGTGAGCTTCATCCAAAAGGAAGTCACTAGATTCATCCCCTGGCAGCTTCATTCAAAGGCAATCGAATCTCAAGAACAGCAAGGCCCCCTCACACTTCTTGGCTCCTCTACCAAGTTTTCACATGAAGCCCGCAAGGTCCCATCCAAAAGGAGCGGCTCCGCCGAAAAAAGACGAGCCCGCGCCTTCACCTTCGCATGCCGGCAACGTCCACCTGGCCATCGATTGTGGCCTTTCTGGGGCGCCTCCCCGTTCTTTCCAGGGATGCTTCCTTTCAGGAATTCGGTGTCCGGAAAACGGTGGTGGACAAGAATGGGGAAGTCACCCCTAGAAGCGTAAGTTGAAACGCTTCACTCCTCAAAAAGGCGCCTACTCTTGGAGTGGGTCAAAATCTGCGCTTTTTTGAAAAAAGGCGTCAAACGGCATGTAATGGGCCTCCTTCCATTCGTCGGTTCTAGAATGTTGCACAAAGCCATGTCAGAACAGCTGAAACCCGCGTGGTCCCCCCCCCGGTTTGGCGAACCCGATTGGGATTTGTTAAGCTGCAATGCAGAAGGGGACCAACTCCTGATAGGTCAAATGAGCAAGTGCTGGGACAGAATCGGGCCTCCACGGCGGAGGCTGCGTCACCTCGCAAGCGGTGACCAGGATGTTTTGTTGAAGGTGCATCCTCCCCGCAACCCAAATTCTGACATCCACCAAGCATCCTGCTCTACGAAAACTATAGTCACTGTCAACACCGAGGGGCCCCCAACAAACGTGGCTTCACCCTACATTCTCCTGGCTCTGGGATACATATATATATATATATTTATTCATATATGATATATATATATATACACCATCATATACCCTTTTTATGTCCTCTCAAAGAGCCTCTGTCCACTTCTGAGAACCCGCTGAATCCGTTGGAATCCATCGGACAAAGGCTCCGGCCCATGGCATCATCGTCATCCTCCTGCACCCAGCGATGAGTTGGAGTCGTGGGTGGGTGCGTGGGTTTGCTTGGTTGGCTCGTTGCTTGACTGCTCCAGGTGGTTGATCACTGCACCACCCTGTGTGTGTGTGCAGTGTCTCCTTCGTTTGGTTTGCTTCCACTTGCCATGAACAGGTGCGGTCCAAAACCGTCACCAAACCCAAACAACAATTGTGAATCATGGCAATGGCTTGCATCTTGCCTTCTCATAACATATATGCAGCCTGCCAGAAACAATCCACCAAATGTAATATCTCAGGCAGCAATTATCTACAATTAGCATTTAGAGGGTTTCCAGCCATCAGCGCAACCGTGGATGTGTGCTCTTATTATGGTCTTCAACCCTGCTTCCCGTCTCGTGCCGGGGGATTCCAGCAAGGCTGACCCTCACCTGAGCAAAACTGGCAAATGGTCCACGGCCTGGGTTTGCAAAGAATTGTAAGGTCACACCCAGTGTGTGATCAGATCACTGCTGAGTTCTTCCAGTTACCAGCAAGTAAGCAGGTCGGACGTGCAGTTCTCAGCAACACCAACACCTGCGAGTGTAATTTAGCCCAGACTTCTGGCAAAAAGCAAAGTAGAGACGTGTCAAAACTTGGGACCGCTCCGATCGGTTCATGTGGGTTACCCTCTAAACCCTTCCACCTTTCCGGAACACTAGATTGAGTTTGTGGGCTTTGGCCATCAACCAGCTTGAGGAGACGATTTTCCGTGGAAGCATGCCGCTTAGATCTCGAGCATGAAAGCTGAAGTCCGCCCAGGAACAATGAGAGGTTTCCCAGCTGGATTGGGCATATTCAGAATATGGGCCCGAATTTCAATCTGGGTAGCCTTTGTGCATTGGATGTCAAACCTTCTGTCAGCTTGTTCTTTGTGTGTGGAACCCCAAATAAGTCGGGCGCCAACGAACAAATTGTCAATGTCCATTGTGGTTGGTCTAATTGAAATATTGAGTGAGTCAACCATCCCGTCACCTTTGTACTGGATCGCTGTACCGAAAAAAGGGGAGTGGCATGCCCCCCCCATTCCATTTGCCTTCCCAAACCAAAACGGGTGTGCGACAAGCGGAACTCTGTGCACCCCATCCGCTATGAAGAAACTGGGCCGTCCGGAACCCGGCTCGGGCCTCAGGCGCTCCCAGCACTGTCGGCCCATCGCCTGCGCTTGGCAACAAGAGGGGGGGGGAAACGGGGGGGGTGGGCCGTGAGAATGTCCAAAAGACCAGGGGGGGGGGAATGTGTGGTGGAGTGGGGGCAGAGGCGCATTTTCCCTCCACGTGGGAGACCCCCACTTCGACGCTTCGCCTCTGCCAAAGAGCGCGTCGATGTCAAAGGCCGGCGCCTCAATCCCGGCGGTGGGCATTGTGACTTACTTGACTTACGCGTGACGAATGCACCTGGTGGGCTTTTCTGGCACCATGGCCGAGCTGGATCCCAGAAGTGGAGCACCCATGAAGCTTCCTTGGTGAGGTTGCTGTCTTGCTGGGTGGGCATCAAACGACATCAGCGAAAAGCAGGATGGTTGATGGTTCTCAAGGGAGCCACTATAAAGCTGAGTACTTTGAGGGGACAAAGCCAAGTACCAGATTAACATGAGCCACGGTCAAGTGTCGCAGATTGCTCTAACGGGAATGGACACCATGAGGTTCTGCCTTGTGTGGCAAATTCAGTGAGTCTCCCCTGCTCCTCCCGAATTGACCATCAACTTTTCGACGTTCGGACGGAATCCCATTTCGCCATTGCCATGGCTACCATTCGCCTGCCACAGGAGGCTGAACTCCGCGTGTTAAACCGATGGCCAGCTGTGCCGTGACGCTCCGGCATATGCTACAGGAATTACCGTGTTACCCATGGGACTGCTTTTGGTTATTAATCATGTTATCACAATTGTTTGTCACGGGCAAAGTCATGCTTACCTTTGCAGTGCCGCTGTGATATTATATCATTGTTCAGGTTGCATAAGAAAACTTCCCTAGTTAGGGTTTCATGAAGTGTTTTCCACATTGGAACATTGGTTGTACAGCAAACGGTTTGACATGCTAAGGGTGCTTCTTCGACGCCTGAGTAACACCAGGCCATTTGCAACCAACGTACTGAAGAATGCCCGCAGTCGATCTTAAACGTCACGCGAGCCTGCTACACATAATTGGCTTGCCTCGGCGCGTTTCCTCGGGATGTAATTGTCCTCAGCTTGATTGGACATCCGCATCACGCAACAGGCAAGCATGCAAGCAAGCAAGCATGAAAGCAAGCAAGCAAGCACGCACGCAAGCAAGCAAGCAATCAAGCAGCCAGGCAAGCAAGCGGGCAGGCCCGCACGCCTTCTTTATTGGCTGCGTTATTCATATGATTCTGATGCATGACAATACTTCCATCCTTGGTATTATTGCCTTCGGCAATATGATGAAAGACTCTCCTACCTTTGTGTCCTTGGAACAAACAGAACACGCGTGAACACGCGTGTATGTTCAACTAAACTGACCAGCACTGTTGCTGCACTGAGTACTACAAAGCGCACCAACCATACTCAAGAAACCACCAAGATCGAATTCCTCATGGGCCCAGTTGTGCAGTTATATTTGGACAATCAAACAAGCGGGGATACGGAGGGAGCGGGGATTTGGGGGGATTCCCTTGGCGCCATTTCCCATATCACTAAGTCAAGGTGCATTTAGGGGGAATCCTCCAGTATCCCTGGTTCCCCTGTATCCCTGCTAGTTGGTTTCCCTGATATATCTGGTACAAAGAAAAAAACGTCAAACCCCTTGTTGGTGTTCGGTTTGTTGGTGGGACACCAAACCAAAAGGACCACAGGTTGCCCCCTGGCCCGGCATCAGCTCTCCACCCCTCAGGGGCCCAGACCATACTGGAGACCACCTCGGCGGTTTCTGCCTGAGCGAGAGGTCGCCCGCGGTTTGGTCGCCGGCTCAACAATCGAGACCTCTGGACGTCCATGAAAAAAGCAACGTACTCACAACGACCGCCAACCGTTAACCAACAACCAGCAACCAACAACTCGCCACCAAGAACCGAGAACCACCACCGACCACCAACAACAAGATAATACAGGCACACTGTTTGTTCGAAGTGACCCTGGCACTACAAACCCAGTCAATTGTAAACCGATTCCGCCTTAACACCCCAAGACAAGAAATCGTGCGACATCTCATTCTCAGCATAACGTTTGGCGTCCAAACACCGGCACCAATAATAGGGCACAAGGCCGTGCCCTTTCCTGGTCAGTCAGAGCGACAAACAAAAACAACATGCAAAAAACAATCAGAACTACCAGGCGGCCACTTTTTTATACTTGATCCTTTTTTGAAGTCTGAAAGTTTGCATCTTCTCTGAACAGACACACAAGGTTCGATTCAGGGAAAGCCAGCAACAGTCTTGCTACCCAGCAGAGCGCGCTCGCAGTTTTTCAAGGCTGCCGAGGGAGCCCAAATGGAACGCCCCAAGTGGCATAGAGGGTGAGACTGGCACAAGGGACAACAAACACAACGCTGCCACGACAGAAAACAACAACACAGTGAAATCCAGATGCCCCTAAAGTCGGATTTCAATGAGGATCCTTAAATGCTTTTGGGGGGAAGTAGTGTCGTTTGTAGGACATCAACTAATTTTGTTGAAGGCAATTGAGCACCTAGCATGTAGTTCAATGCCTTCTGCAATGGTTGATGGCCTTGGTTTGATTGTTGATCAGGGGGAGTGGCTTTGCGAGGAGCAATGACAATGAATTACTTGGCGCCACCAACCCGCAAGCCAGGATGTCCGAAGCTTCCAAAGTTGAATTCAAAGCCGAGCTCGGTTCTGCAAAAGGCTTCCCTCTTTTCCGTTTCTCTTTCTTGGTTTCCCTGATCCCCCGCGCCCAAATGTGCGTCCTTGGAGAGCCATTGACCCAATGCCAGCGATGCCTCCGCACGAGCTGCATCACTGCTCGAGGTGGATGGTGGCAGAACCTCGAGAAAGAAAACCCTGGGGAATTAAAAACGAAAACCCTATGGCAATTTGGGGGTGCCTGTGTTAAGATTGGACCCCCGGAAAAGGTGTTCCTTTTTGGGTTTCCCTTGAAAACCAAGAAAAAAATACCGCACACCCATTTGTTTGCTGGTCTTGTTGGCAGACCCAAGATCCCCAACAAATCCAATTGGACACCCTCTAAACTGACCCCCCCGGAGAAAACGACTCGCCCCGGTCCAAAACGGCAACCGTTGAACGAGGGGCTCTTCAGCCCATGGCCTTCGAAGATGGACCGGGTCGATGGACCGGGGGATTGATTCAGCCAACGTGTCTGCTCTGTTTGGAGTCCCTTCATCAGCAAAGTGTTAAAAGATCCAACGAATTGTTGAGTTTCACCCCTGATTGACACTCTATAGAGAGAGCTACCCAGTTGCTGCTCGGGTAAACGTCAACCACTCTGCACTGGCTGTTTTCTGACATAAGCCTCTTCCTTCTCCACCCCAACCCCACCCCAAGTCCACTCCACCTCCACCTTCACTCCACCCCAAACCACCATTTTCCAAACGGCTCAGGAGGCCGAAACACCTAGCTGCCGCCTTCTGTGTCGTGCAAAGTTCTCAGGGTCCCGGCGTAGTAGCGGAACTTGCCTGCGCTCGGTGTGCTGGGTCGGCATTCGAACATCAACTTGAAAGGACATTTTGGAAGCCAGCGCATTGACTGGAACAAAAGGCCTGTGAGAAAGCAGCTGGCCTGCGTTCAGTAGTCTGCGGCAGAATGCGCATCGACTCTAAGGGTTAGCTACCTCTTCAAAGTCACGCCACCACCACCACCACCACCACCACCACCACCACCACCACCAGCAGCACCATTATTGGCATGGAGGTGCTGCGGATGGGCTCAAGTGGCTTATTCATTTTGGGTAGAGATTCATCCATCCCAACTGGTGCAGGATTTTGTCCATTCACAGTACTTGTCCCCTCCCACCATGTCAATCAACACTTGGGCATGTTTCTTAAACTGGGAAAATCATCTTAAAATGACACATGCGGCGTGTTCCGCCTGCTTTGCCCAGATCTGGCGCCAGCCTTTCCCTGACACCTCCAAAGCCGCCACTGGCGACGATCCGCGACGATCCACGACGATCCGCGACGATCCGCCTGTGGTCCAGTCCGAGATCACCGAGCGAGCCGCGGAGTCCAAGTCCAGGCCAGTGCCCGCGCCGCCTACGGGCAAAGTACCCGGTCGAGCCCGCGAGCGGCGGGGTCGAGGTGGAGCCCCCCTCCCGTTTTTGGGAAAGCACCGTGTTGTTGCTGGTTGGTCGGGAAGCGATCTGCTGGGAGGGTGCTTTGGAAAGCGATTTGGAACATTGGGTGCTTTTGGGAGCACGTTCTCTGCTTCTCTTGGGGAGCTTTGGTTTGGGAGCCCTCTTGGCTGATTCTCAAACGAAAAGAGGCACCAAGCATTGTTTTTGCTGTTTGGGGGAAGCAAGTGCGAGGGCCATGCGATTCTAATGGGGAACACTCTCAAAAATGGCTAGCGGAGACAAATCACACGAAAACTCCCCCATGCATTAAGGATCAAGCCAGCAGCCTGTGCCCCATTCAATACATGTCTTTGGCCCCAAGGTGCAATTGTTCATTTAATTCAAATATCACACCATGTACGTTATGCACGAAATCTGGATGTGTGGCGGGGAAGAAACCAGCAAATTCCTTGTAGTGTCCTGCGGGGGAATTTGAAGATCAGTCGGGCCAACCACACGCACGAAAAGGATGCAGCAAAGTGAGAGGATGCGGAACCTCCTGCACGGAACACCGCTTGAATGTCCAGCTTGGTGCTTCCTGAAGCGATCCTCCCCAACAGATCAAAAGCGGCCCGAACTGCAAACAAAGGTTTTTCGCGCGGCTTGTCTAGTTCAGGAAAAAATACCGCGCAGTTCAACGTCTTAACATGCCTTAGCCATGTTAGGCAATATCAAGCCTCGCATGGCGATTGCCATATTCAGAATTGTGTCCGTTGGGCTGAGTGATGGTCAGAAGCAGGAAACCAAGTGCAAGTTGCAGCAAGCACTCTTACAGCCATCCTTGAATACCCCGCAAAGCATCTCCGACATTCAGCCAGTCACTCTAACAGTGCAGTACGCCGTGCGTCACTTTGATCAAATCAACCAGCAAAGACCTGCCCTACAGCCATGAAATGGTTCTGCGGACCTTCACGCAGGACCAAATGTGCTTGCCCATGGTAAACAACAAACGTCCAAACAACCGTCCGCTGTGACTGGATGAGCCCTACATGCGTGCGAACCAAGGCAAGGGGCGCTTGTCCCAGACGGTTCAGCAAGGCTCCGCCGTACCCTACTGGGATGGGGTCGTACTTATAACTTGAGTTATAAGTTACTACAAGTGGACTTATAACGTGGGACAAGTGGACTTATAAGTTTGCTAAGTCCGAGGATAGTTATAAGTTACTTGTCTATCTTTATCTTAGATAGGCCCACTTATAAGTCCGAGCTAAGTTCCGGGTGCCGGGACTTAGAATGAACTTAGCTGGGACTTAGCTTTTTAGCACCATTTGAGGAAAACAGCCTTCGGTCATTCAGCGCTTGTGAAGCAATGTCCCAAACGCGTCTACCTCGCTGAGTCTACGTGTCTGCCTGCGTGCGAAAAAGCACGCGTGCGCTACCCCTGACATGTTGCGGACCACATCGCTGAACGAGAGAGAAAGCCTGACACCGGACTACGCGCGCGCGCATCACTTTTCGAGACGTGCATGCGGTCGCTCCCGGCTAGACCGCGAAGGGCGGAACACGGCGTAGCGGCGGCGGGGCCGCTTCCATGTTTGGAAAACACATCGCGGCAGGACCGCGCAGCGACCATCGCGGCAGGACCGCGCAGTGAGCCATCGCGGCAGGACCGCGCAGCGAGCCATCGCGGCAGGACCGCGCAGCGACCATCGCGGCCGGACCGCGCAGCGACCATCGCGGCAAGACCGCGCAGCGACCATCGCGGCAGGACCGCGCAACGACCATCGCGGCAGGACCGCGCAGCGACCATCGCGGCACGACCGCGCAGTGAGCCATCGCGGCAGGACCGCGCAGTGACCATCGCGGCAGGACCGCGCAGTGACCATCGCGGCAGGACCGCGCAGCGACCAAAATAGCGGCCGGCCCGCTGACGCACGCCACTCATCGCGGGTATATGTGTACCACATATATATGTCGGGCAGCGGATTATAGAGGCCCGAACACGGCGCGCCGCCATGGAAAAACTGGACCGCGCCGCCGTGGAAAACCTGGACCCGACGCAAAGGGCGGAGCTGCTTCTGCACCTGGAGCGGCCGGATGTCAGCGACGAGAGGCGTCAGCAGATCCTCGACGCCTTAGCAAGGGCGACGGCCCCGCGGCCAGGGGAGGGACAAGCCCGCAAAATGCAGGACTGGCTTTTGTTTCCCTTGTTCTTGCAGCAGAGGCACTGGCAGCTCCTGCAGGCCTCAGAGGGGGGCGAGTTGCCGAAGATCCGCGGCATCTCTCGGCATCTCGCAGAGCTTGGCCTTCGCGCCCCGTCCGAGCACACCATGGCCATGATCGTGTCCGTCCTGCACGGTGGCAAGTTGGATCACTGGGATCCGCAGAAGCTGCACAACTATTTCTTGACGGTCAAAGGCCTCGTGAGGCCAGAGCTGCAGCGCTGGAAAAGCGCGGCCCAGAGTGTGCCGCAAGAGCTTGTTCCCCGCATGCCGGAGAACTTCCTTCACGCCTTCAAAGAGGATCCAGCGGTGCCGCCGCAGACGCCTGGTGGCATGATGGAGCTGCTGAGCGGGGCCAAGATAGTGCCGTGCCGGACCACGCACCGCTCCCTCAGCCATTCTTCGTTGGCCCCGGCAGCGGGCCCGGCAGCGACCGCGGCGCAGGGCCTGAATGTTTTGGGCGCCCTGCTGCAGCAACTCCTTGGGGGGCAGCCGCTGCAGCAGCAGCCGAGGATCCAGATCATGGAGCCGCAGGCGACGCGTTTGCAGTCTATACAGGCCATGCCGGCGGAGCACTGTCCAGAGCCGCCCTTCAGACATGGCGCAGCAGACCAGCCTGCTGCGCCCTCTGACAGCGCTGGCACCGCGGAAGCTGCCCGGAGCATGCCGCTCGCGCTCACGGAAGGGCCGACCGATTCCGGTGCCACTGGAAGCGCAGACTCTGCAGCGCAGATGTCAGGGGCTGCGCGCGCAGATGCCAAGGCAGATGATCCCGCGATGGCGCTGCAGCAGGAAGCCAGCCGGAAGCCAGAGCCCGTGCCGCTGGAGGAGAGCCTCGCCCGGTTGACCGCCGCAGCGGAGACCGCGCGAGGTGACAAGCCGATGCACATGAAGCGCCCGGCGTCAGCCGAAGGCGGGGGCCGCCAGCCACGGGTGCTCAAAAAACCCGCTGCTGCGGACCGGCAGTCGGAGCCAATGAAGAAAGCCGTCTGAAGCGGCCACAGTCATGCGGCGCCCCGCAGCTGCTGCAGGAGAAGGCGCGCGGGGAAGCCCATGCCGCCGCGGAGCACGCAGCTTCGCTTGAGGCCACGTGGATGCTCGCGGTGCCGCGGACGTGGCGGGTGCACGCCTTCTTGCTGGAAGCGCCGAGGATACGGCGACTGATCAGGCATGCGTGGAGATCGACGGCACGCATGGAGCTCGGGCAAGAAAAAAACCACGGAGCCACAGCGGCCGGTCCGCTCAGGGAACGCCACCTATATAGCGGCGGGTCCGCTCTGCTTTTATATATATCTATACGGAGCCACAGCGGCCGGTCCGCTCAGGGAACGCCACCTATATAGCGGCGGGTCCGCTCTGCTTTTATGTCTACGGAGCCACAGCGGCCGGTCCGCTCAGGGAACGCCACATATAGCGGCGGGTCCGCTCTGCTTGCGCGAGGATGTTTCCTCACATGTGACTTCCCGTAGCCAGGCTCAGGCAGCCTTATAGGCGGGCACAGTGGTGCATGGCGGACTGGCCATGACGTACCACCTGGTGCAGACTCCGGAGGGCAACTGGCTGAGGTACGTCATGCAGCACGATGGCACGCTGCGGCACGCGGACGAGGCGCCCCAGACGAACGCAGCGCCGCTCCCGGCTGGCAGGCGGCCCCTCCGGCAACGCCCGCCAGCCGCCTCTGGTGGCTCGACGGCAGTTCTATCACAGGTTAGCGGCTGGACCGCTCAGACGATCCCCGCACGTGCGCGGCATTGCCGTGTTTTCTGATTCGATGTAGCGGCTGGCCCGCTCAGATCCCCATGCGCCCATGCAAAGCGGCTGGTCCGCTCAGATTCTTCTTTGTATATATATATATATATATATTTTTAGCGGCCGGTCCGCTCCGTCACCTCACATGCTCAGGAGAGGTCGCCCCAGGCGAGCAACATCGTCGACGCCGAGCACGTGGCGACGGTGCAGCGGATCCTGGAGGAAGCGGCCTTGGAGAGCGAAGCGAACTTGGCCATGGAGCGTGACGCGAGCCTGGCCACGGAGCACGGCGCGAACCGGGCGGCCAGGCCGCCGCCGTGGCACGCTCCTGCGGCCTTGCCGCCCCCGCCCGCAGCCACAACAACAAGGCCGCCCCCGCCCGCAGCCACAACAAGGCCGCCCCTGCACGCTGCCCCCAAGGCCGGCGCCACGCACTTAGCTGCAACGCCAAAGTGGTCCCCACCCGCAGCCCCCGCCGGAGACTTGCCCGCAAGGGGCGCGCCGCAGCCTGAGCCCGCTGCAAGCGCGTCTGGGTCAGCCCCTGCGCCTGGGCGAGCGGGACACCGCCAACTGGCAACAGCGCCGGGATGCTGTGACGCTGGCTGCGGCGCTGAACGGCACCAGCAAGCGGAGAGCGGAAAAGGAGCTCTACGGCGCCAATAAGAGGCACCGCGGCGGCCAGCACAAGGACTGGCACGGCTACTGGCCCCGGCCTAGCAGCCAAGAAAAGGGAAAAAATGGCACACCACAGCGGCCGGTCCGCGCAGACTGCCCCAGCGGCTGGCCCGCTCAGACTTCGCGGCTGGCGCGCGCAGACTGCCATGGCGGCTGGCCCGCACCGACTCATACATAGCGGCCGGCCCGCTCAGACTGCGCTCGCGGCTGGCCCGCGCATCATACAGCGGCGGGTCCGCTCAATCTGCACTCGCGGCTGGCCCGCGCAGGCTCATACGGCGGCGGGTCCGCTCAACCTGCACTCGCGGCTGGCCCGCGCAGACTCACATGACGGCGATTCTACTCGAACTGCGGCCAGACTCCACACTCCAGACTCCAGACTCCAGAATCCAGATTCCAGATTCCACACTCCACACTCAAGTCTGGAGTCTGGAGTGTGGAGTATGGAGTGTGGAGTCTGGAGTCTGGAACGTGGAGTCTGGAGTCTGGAGTGTGGAGTATGGAGTGTGGAATCTGGATTCTGGAGTCTGAGTGGGAGTCTGGAGTCTGGAATCTCGAATCTGGAGTCTGGAGTGTGGAGTATGGAATGTGGAATCTGGATTCTGGAGTCTACAGAATCCAGATTCCACATTCCATACTCCACACTCCAGACTCCAGATTCGAGATTCCAGACTCCAGACCCCCACTCAGACTCCAGACTCGAGATTCCAGACTCCTCACTCCACACTCCACAGTCCAGACTCCAGATTCCCGACCCCTGACTCCAGGATCCTGATCATTTTCGGGTGGAATTCGGCCACTGGGCCAAGTTAAGTTATGTTAAGTCGTGGTGATGCGGCTGGCCTCGCGGGGACAAATTTGCCAGTTAAGTTGATTGAGCTACAATAGGAACTCCACGGCTCATCGCGCCCCGCCCAAGTTAAGTTAAGTTAAGTTTTGTTAAGTTCGACAAAACTGGAGCGGCCTTTCCGGGCTCGGGCAGGCGGCTGTCTCGGCATGCGTGGAAGCGATTTCGGGCAGGCGCTCTTCTCAAGGTACCGGCGCGCGTCCTCTCTTCTGACTGCCCTGCGACCCCATGGCGGACACCATGCCCGAAGCCGAGACGGCGGTGCCGCAGGAGCCGGGCGCACCCGGCGCGCGCTGCTTCCGCTGCGGCCTGGACAAGCTGTCCGACGAGCTTGTGGGCATCAGTGGGCGCCGCTCGACTGTGTGTAAGACGTGCAACAGCACCGGGGCGATCTTGACCAAGCATGGCCTGAAGCTGTCGGAGCTCCTTCACGAGGGCAACATGATGCAGTTCTTCCGTGACTGTCACAAAGACAAGCTCGACAATGGGCACTTGTCCTACACCCGGCTCCGCGACATGGTGAAGAAGAGCATGATCGCCCGCCACACCACGCAGGTCACGGAAAGCAGTAGCGGCTCGTACTACCCCTTGTGCTACTACGAAAAGCAGGGCTACAGTCCGGCGTTGTTGGACAAAATCCGCCTGCAGGGGAAGCAGAAAGAGCACCCGCTGCTGGGGACCACCTACCAGGTGTCCATCGACACGGTCACCACCGCCGAGATCACGGAGACCGTGGAGCAGCAGCTGCTGGAGCGGGAGGAGAAGTTGCGCGCGAAGCGGCCCGGCAAGGCCCAGAAGCTTGACTTCCAGGACTTGCCGCCCCTGCAGGAGGGCGACCAGGAGATCCTGGAGGAGCTCAGCTCTCACGAGGACACGCCGCCCGCCAGCAAGAAGCGCCGCGCCGGGAAGAAAGCCGGGGCGAGCAAGGAGGATGCCGCGGCACACAGGGCGGCGGAAAAGGCAGAGCGCCAAGCCAAGCAGCAAGCGCGCCAGAAGGCCGCACTGGCCAGCAGGTGCGTCGGCCTGCTGAAAACGACGTGCACCAAGCTCATGGACCAGCAGCCAAAGCTTGCGGGGGCGGACTTGGACGCCCTCACTGTCGAGGGGCTGAAGGACGCCGAAGTCACGCTCACGCGGTGGTTGCACCAATCCTTGGCCTTCGTGAACGGCGCCAGTGGCGACTTGCCCTTGGAGTACGGGTCCGCCAAGGACGTGCAGGCGAAGTGCAGGGCTGCCACACAGCTGCTGTCCGCGGCCGCGTCCGCGCGCCGGGCTACCATGACTGACAAGCCCAAGCGCGCCAAGGCCAAGGCCAAGAGCAAGGCAGACAAGCAAGGCAACCTCGCCGTGGACCCGGCCCACCCCGCCGACTGAGGTGGGCTTTGCATATAGAAATATACATGGGGGCTCGCCGATATATGTTGCGGGCGCGCAAAGACCTTCGAATCGGGTCTTTGCTTGGAACAGCATGGGGTAAAATCCATGTCCACGCAGCCTATGCATGACACACGTGGTTTGTAGCGGCTGGGCCGCTCAGTCATTATATTCGCGGCGGGCCCGCGCAGCAGGCATTCACGTGTGTGGCTTGTGTAGCGGCTGGGCCGCTCAGTCGTCATATTCGCGGCGGGCCCGCGCAGCAGGCATTCACGTGTGTGGCTTGTATAGCGGCTGGGCCGCTCAGTCGTCATATTCGCGGCGGGCCCGCGCAGCAGGCATTCACATATAGCGGCTGAGGCCGCTCAGTCAGTCATCACTCTGTGCCGGAGATCTCCTCTTCAGTTTTGGCTGACGGTGCCCGCGCACTGCGTATAGGCCCCGGTGTGCACGAGCAAGCATGGATCGCATCGCCAGGGAAGCGATGTGTCCGGCCTCCAGGACGTGTATAGAGAAGTTGCTGCGCGCTGCGGAGGACACCCCACCGAACAGCGTGCCAGCCACGCGCTCCAGCCAAGCAGCGACCTCCGTGCTTTTGGTGACTGCTATGAGCGGGTGGAGGCCGCTGATGGCACGCACCTCTATATAGCTCGCCTGCACAGACTCATGGACCTCACCGCAGAGCACTGCGATTGGTGGTGGGGCCCACGCATCGAGCGCGTGCTCATGATGGACGAATGCACAGCCGGGAATGTGCTGCGCGCGGCGCAGAGCCAGAAAATCACCTTCTTCTACTTGGCCCTTAAGCCGTGCCTCCAGCGCAGTCAAGACCGGAGCTCTCTTTGGCCAGTTGCCTGCGCCACACGGGCGCAGACCAGCAACTTCGCAGCAGTCTCCCAGCTGCTGCAGGTGTTGCTCCGCAAGTGGGCGCAGACCGGCGCCTGGCAGCCATTTGAAGTCCGTGGAGCCCGCCTCCAGCTGGCGCTTACTTCTTTCGTGGCAGACTTCGACGGGCAGCGGCTTGCGTTTCTAGCCAAGGGAAGTGCCGGGCTGAAGCCCTGTTTGTTCTGCTCCAACGTCCTCATGAAGTCCTCGCCGGTCCCAGCGCGCGACTCGACCTTTGTGAGCTTAGATGAAGCGGACGTGCGGAACTTTCAGGCTATACAAGCCGACGAGTTGTTCGCTGTCATGGATGCATATTTGCGTGAGTCCGCAGGGTGGAGCAAGGCTCGACAGCAGGAAGCCGAGAAAAACCTGGGCTTTGTCATCAGCTCAAAAAGCATCCTCGCGAATGCGGTAGACCGGCGGTCCTTCTCGCCGCAGGACGTGCTCATCAACGACTCCTTGCACTGCTACTATTCCAATGGCGTCGCCAGTGCCGAAATTTGCTTGCTCGCTAGCCGCTTGGAGTCGCTCGGCGTTACCACACAGATGCTCGCCGCCTCCATCGCGGAGACCGATTGGCGGAGGCCATCTTCGCGGAGAAAGCACGGCGAGGGAAGCAGTTGGGTGAAGGGCCTCTTTCGGAAAGAGTACTTTAGCGGCGACCTCTACCGCGGCAGCGCAGGAGAGACAGCATCAGTGGTGCCACTGCTATACTTCTACGCGCGAAAAGCTGCAGCGGACTCTCTACCGTTAGAGCTGCAGTCCTTCCAGTGCCTCATGGACTGCCTTCTGGCTCTCAGAGCAGCCGAGGGCAACCTCACAGGTCAAACCTGTGAGCAGCTATCAGAATGTCAAAGGCTGCACCACCTGGCCTTTTGCAGATGCTACGGTGTCAGCGCTCTGCGTCCGAAGCATCATCATCGGCTGCACATCCCGGCCCACTACTTGCGGCACGGACCGTTCCACGCGTGGCCAATGGAGAGTGCGCATCGTTATTACAAGTCTCGTCTGGCGGAAAGCCTTTCGGCCGTCATCACGAGGCTAGGCGGGTTCCATAAAGCCGCTCTGTCCCGTATGCTCCGTGACCAAACCTCTGACCTTGCGAGCTCCCGCCCCCCTGGCACGATTTGCTTGCTGCCACCCATCATCCCCGCGCGGGTGACTCAAGCCGCGTGCGGTTTCTCGGCTGCTCTCAGCGAGACGCTTCACTTGCAAGGAGCCTCCATCTCCAAAGGCGACGTCCTCGTGAGTCCGGTCGGGCGCGAGGCCGTGAAGATTTTGTTCTTTGTGGAGTCCACGCTCTTGTGCGCCGCGGTGGAAGCCTTCGCGCTTCACCGCGCCGAGGCCCACTGCTGTACATACCGTCCGGCGCCTGCCAGCTGCATAATGATGCCGTGTGTCGAGCTCAGCGCTTATAGGCTGTCACGCCACTGGTGCTGCAGTGGCCCAGATCTGATTTGCCTGTGAGGTAAAAGAGCTGTGGTCTTTGCAGGCGCTCGAAGCGGCGGGCCGCTCCGTGAACGCTCCGCGGCGGGTCCGCGCAAGTCAGCGGCGGGACCGCTCCATTGAACCACTGCTACATGAAAATCAGAGCTGAAAAATCCTGGGCGGACCAGCCGCCAGCGGACAACCGCTTCAAGTGCAAAAATCGCTGGGCGGACCGGCCGCCAGCGGACAACCGCTTCAAGTGCAAAAATAGCTGGGCGGACCGGCCGCCAGCGGACAACCGCTTCAAGTGCAAAAATAGCTGGGCGGACCGGCCGCCTGCGGAGACGCCGCGAGCTGAATGATCACAAAAAGTAACGAGTCAATCACTGCAAAAAAAGAAAACCGGCTCCATTGAGGCAAACGAGCTAAACGGCGTAAACTGCATGCGCGCGCCTGCCCTCCTGCGTTGAGCCATGCGCTTCCCAGCGCGCAATGCGTCATCACTGCCATGCTTCAAAACGCATGTGTTTGCCAACTCAATGAACTTAGGATGAACTTAGCGGACTTAGAAAAACCTCTTTTCTAAGTCCAAGATAAGTTACTTATAAGTCCAAGCTAAGTGCTAAGTCACTTATAACTGCAGCGTAAGTACGACCCTATCCCAGTACCAACAAGAAACATACAAATCCCGGCTGACAAAAAACGCTAAGGAGACTTCTTTTCCAAGCCAAGCATTTCAGCTCTTTCTTTGTCTTTTGGTCCCCTCCCTCAACCATTGTCACTACCCGTGGCGCTTGCGCCAAAGGCCTGCGTTTCTCTTGAGCTTGCCCCGTGTCTGCGCCACGTGCACCAAGAAATCGGACCTGGAGAGGGAAGAAGGACAGCTCTCCAACTGCCCGCCAGAAAACAAACAATGTAACATGGAGTCGGATACGATGCCAAGTTCGGCTTCCTTGCCCGCATCGCAACAAACCGATGCAAGTATTCTAGAAGTAACTGCCACACGCCGAGTCCTATACGATGCACGGACTGCTCTTTGGGGGACAAATTAAGCCGGCCATCGAAGCGCCCAGGAAGGAGTATTCGCCCTGAGAACATTTGCGGCGCCATCAAGACCGGGGCCGCTGCACCTGCTGGAAGTCAGCGGAGAGTCCGTAAAAATCCAGCAAGGCCTGGCCCAAAGGCGCTGGGGTCTTAAAGCCCGTCGAGTGCCGAAGGAGGGAATCAAGACTTCCAAAACTTAATACTAAGCGGTCGTGGCGTGCTTGCAAAACACATGTAGTTCGTAGTGTAAGTGACCTGATGGAGGAACAACCACAGGTGCGGACGGTTGCCTACGTGTCAAAACCCGTTTGCATCCTTCAAACTGGGTGGCATCATGTTGGCATCATTTTAGCATGACGCACACCACTGTTGCTTTCGTTTTTGAGCACCTAGCTGTGATTGGTTGTCTGATGCAGTCTTTCGACTTCAAACTAAACTAGAAACTCCTGAAACTCCCCAAACATCGCGAAGCTACATAACAACCAGGTAGCACCGATTGGGTTCCGCAAGCGTTTCCTAGAGTCTGAGGCGCTTGCTTCGCCACTGTGGGAAATGGGCAGCGTGGGTTCAAGGCCATGTGCCAGGGGTGCGGTCAAGGTTACCTCGCTGAACCCTGGTTGTTCAAACGGAGATTCAAATGCCGAGCTCCTGGCGTTCTGGGTCTCAAGGCGTTTTGCATATGTTGCTTCTATTGCGGGCATTTGCGCCATGCGCCTTGCGTTGCGGGCGGTGTGCGGATGTCTTCTTTTTCAGTGCGTGTTCTGCAGTTTGCCGGCGTCGACCACAGGGTCAATCCGAGTGTTACTGGGAAATCCTTGATGGACTGTCCAGGAATCGATCTTCCCTATTTGGCTGGCAGCATTCCTTCCAGCTTGAGTTTGCAACTAACATAAATGCCCGGACACACCCATTTGCGCAAACAGGGTGCTCCGTAAGTGACACCCATAGGCCAAGAGTGGCACAACTCTCAGTCTCTTTGGTTGCCTTTTATCCCTATCCAAAAGGGTCCCCAATTCAAGGACAAACAAATGTCTGTCAACCGGAGTTCAGGATCTCATTTGGGGACAGCTTCCAAAGCAAATTGAAGCCGAAATGGAGAGACTCACTGGTTTTACCACCTCCACCGTGCAACTAGCCTGTCCGACTGAAACCTTCAGCTCGAGCCACGAGAAATGGGAGTCGCTGTGGCGTCATCTCGATGTTTGCCGCTGGTTTGCCGCTGGTTTGACTTGGTCTTCCCTTAGTTTCCCATTGGTCTCCCATTGGTCTTGACATGGTTTTCTTTTCCGAATGTTTATGAAGAATCCGTTATCCTTTAACTAAAATTGTAAAACATATTGTTTTAACAACGGTGGTTCGGAAAGGGAAAACCACATCTTCTCGGCATGTTAAAGAGCCTTTAAGTGTTGGGCATAAAATTTGCCAAGCCATGTGCCCTGCGCAGCGCAACCAGAGCGTTCAGTCCGGACCCCACAAGACATCCAGCTTTTTTTGTCACGCAAGACACAAGGCGTCAAGGCCTGTGGGATGTCTGTCTGGCGGACTTTTTCCGGTCCAGTCCAGTCTGCCGCTGCAACGCGGTCCGCTGGCTCGTGAGATTCATTGGGGGTTGCACCCGGCCGACAGACAAATCTAGGCCAACTGAAAGGGATAACCTGAAACCACCCATGTGGATGGTTCACCTGGGGAACAGGCAGATGGCCAAGTGTGGCTTGGCAACTTTGGAGATCAATAGCTTGCACATGGCACTACAAGCTCCCAACTCCCACACGATGTCGCTCAGTAACCTATTGACAACTGTCGGTGCAACTGCAGTCAACGCTTGCCACATAGTGTTGAAAGCTTTCCTCAGCTCCTCAGTGACGCCCAATAAATAGGGCATCCTGTTTGGAGTTGACCATGTTGCATCGGGAACCCACCAAGCAAAAACCATGAACTGACGAGAGCTTTATGTCCAGGCATGGGCGCAAACCTCAAGAGATGCGCTTTCCCTCACGCGTTCGCGACTCGCCGCCCGAAGCAGCCAGCAAAAAGTGGGCTTTCAACAATCCGCGGCCTGTGCCTAGGGTGGCGTTCAATTTCCAACTAGCAAAGACACTGCAGAACCATGCCGACTCAACTCCACACGCGTGCCGGAACATCAGCCTGATCCCTCCAAACACCAGGTCGGTGGGTTGCGGAATCGCCTTCCTGCAGGAGGGCCACGGGGAATCCGGTTCGCCCTTCTGCTAACTCGCTAGCTCGACGTCACGAGGCTCTAAATGCCTGCGTTTGCCGCTCAGTCCCTGCGCTCGCACTATTTCTTGATGGTCGATGCACTTCCAAAGTGTCGAGGCAGACCGCCAAGCATCTCCGGCAAAGCGGACAAGAGAACATTTTGCTCAAGATCTCAGGGCGTGCTGTGCCCATGGAACAGCACCACATGTGAGGTTTGACACTTCGTTGGAGCACGAGCCATTTGTAAGGCCGGGAGCCAAGGGCGGGCCAACCACCCCTTTGAAACTTGCATAGCCTTTGTATTGACAGCTCGTAAAAATGGTTGCGATGAACAGTTTTGGGAAGTAGCTCGCTTCGTTTGACACTGCTCGGGTATTTGGCCCATGCGTTTGTGGTCAGAACATGGGACGGATTCCGTTTGCTTCTCCCGATCCAAGTCTTGTCCAAACCCCTGTCTGAGAGGGTAGCCCACTGGAGAAGCGGTCCTTCATTGTTTGGAAAACTACTATGCCACCATAGTTGCGACCTTCAAGCACTTTCAAGGGTCCCAGGTGCTGTTCTATGAGCACACAGCGACTCTGGACTTTGTACAAAGGGTCGCTCTTGTGCCTATCCCGCAGAGAGGTAGCAGCTCGCACGACCTCGTTGTGAGGTGCGCTTCGCTTCTTTTGCTTCGCGTGACAGCCCAGGTGTGGATGAGCAACACAAATGAGCAATTGCGACTATCTTGTGCAGAAGTGTGGAATAGGTGGGTCACAAGCTGGATTCTAAGCCCACAGGCCCACAGGGTCCAAGTACCTCATGAGGACGGCTTTTGGGGGGTAAAAAGGGGGTCTAAGTACCTCCTTAGAAGGCACTTGGCCTTGGGAAGTGAACCGGCCAATGTCGCGGACCAACAGTTCTTCGCGGGTTGTTGCCTGAGCGGCAGAGGCTCATGCGAACGTTCTTGCGATTCCACTCATGAGCTCGTTGAGAAACATGGAAGCCTTGCCCGACCCAAACGACTGCTTTCGGTTCTTTGACTCAACAAAAGTCAACAGCATGCGTGCGATTCCTGCAAACAATTAAATGTGCAACCTCACACCTGCAGGTTATTTGTGTGTTTCTCAAGATTCAGGACCCTCCTGGCAGGCGGTGTCCTTTTGCTTCCCTTCTCAAAGCATCCGAAAAGGGGTTCCCCATTTTTAGACACAGTCATTTAGCACTTAGAGTCCTTTTAAGGGGAGGTTGCCACGGGCATTGTGAAACGCAGTGGCAAAGGAATGAACGGGAAGCCTTCCGTTGCGGCGCACGCAGCCGGAGCGCTCCTCCCATGCCTACTCTCCGCAATGGGATCTCACCAAACGAGAGGTGAAAATCCATAGATCCGCATCCTTCCCTGTTCGTCAAACCAAAAGACTAGAATATCTATCCAGCTGCAGACATTGAGGTCTAAACCATCAATGCGAAGTGTGCAGGCCGACTGGCACAAAAATCCTGGGCATTTCCAATGCCCGTCGACAGACTGCGACCCCAACGAAAAGCTCGCGCGAAGGAATGCAAGCCGAGGACGGCAGTGACTCCGCGATTCGCGCAAGAGCTTGCCGGGCCTTTCAAATGCTTCTGGCGGGCACCTGAGGAAAACACTTGAATGGACGGGGCCGCCACATGAGTTAAAGACCTGGGAACTTCCCAGCATCGCACCCTGAGAAATTGCATCGATACTTGCCAAGCCGTCTCATGAGAAAAACCTTGGCGAACATCAAGTCCAGGATCCCAGGGTGCCATGCGAATCTCTTCCGCGCAAAAGGGTGTTCTAGGACCGCTTCGAGTCAGCAACCTGAGCGCCAAAGCGAGCCAAACCAGGACTGCAAGCGCATCTCATGGTCCACGAACAGAGCATGTTGCGCATAGTACCACATGCGTGTATATATATATATATGTATACATCTACTATGCATATGTGGTCGAAAATGGGTACCCGACACCTCCCAAAACCCACCTGCTTGGCTCCTTCCCTACATTTCACAGTCCCCATTGCATCTAAAACTCTCATAGGATGATTACAGTAAGACGTAATCCCATGCATAAACTCGGCCAAAGTCGGAATATGCAGCACACAACAATGCCATGTTGTTCTTGCGTGTCTAAGTATGGGCAGCATACGAGCAGAAAGCCTTCAATAATGAAAACAGCTTCGGAAGACTGTAGGTGTTGCATGTTGTGTTTGCTTTAGCTTGCTGCTCAAAAGAGTAGTTGGGCGGCATTTGAAGCTTTTGGGAGCAGGGTAGCGTGCGTATGAAACCACACCGAACAAACACAAATATGCCTTTTGCAGGCATGTCTCAGACATTGAGTTCTGGCCGTAAACAATATGTCGAGAAGGCGGTATTTTCGGGGAGGTGTCAGGTGTCTCAGACAAACGCGCACTCTGAAGGAGAAGGTCGGTGCAACAATCATTCGCTGGACTTTCAACTTGGTTGCTTTCTGCTCCCCTGCTACAAGTTTAACTTTTTGTGGATTTGTGGAAAACCCAGTTGGCCAAAAGTTAAAGTCCTAACATCCAAGCAAAATGCACCAAGGTTCAAGCATGATACACTTCGGGTGAGTTGTTCAAAGGCATGGGCAAGCACATGCTACCTCAGAAAGAGTTCTGCGGAAAGAGGAGCCTTGCCCAGCTTGGCCTCACTGGCTTCCCAGTGACTTTGCCAACATTTACCACCAAATTAGACCGCCCAAAAAGTGTGTAAAGTTCCAATTGGAACCCAGGGAGTGAATTGCTTGAACAGTGTGACCGGCACGACCTAGATGTATGTAGGCGCATGGAATCGAAGTGTGGCTCCAACAAACGCCCCACTCAGAAGGGTCCCTTAATAAAAAGTGGGGGTGCATTAAATTCTATTTTGCTTAAGCCCCCTGGAAAACTGAAAACTAAGAAACAACACCATACGTCCAGTAGAGAAAAAACCAACAAGTGAAAATAGGAAAAGGACAAATCTTGAGCAAAGGAAGTTCATCAGAGGTCAGTGTTTGAAGCGACCGCATGCTTTCCATGGGAGAAAACTGCACGCTGGGCTCAGCGCAGCTCCGCTTCCGGGATACCCTTGCCTGGGGGCGCAGAGTGACGCTGGGAATGCGGATGCAAAACTCATACAATACTCAGAAGAGGAACCTCCTCTGCACAAAAAACAAAAAGCTTGTTGTTTGGCACTTAAATGGTCCAAACCCAACAAGCTTGACGTCCAGACACTTTAGCGTGTACTTGTGGAGAAACTCCAGGGTTTCCTGTTCACTGGCTGCTTAGAAACCTTCCAACTGCTCGTTTGCTCGTAGATGTTTCTGCAGAGAAAAAACAAACAACAAAAACACACACACACACACATCCCAGGTTCGTGTACTGCCGAGCCACCTGGTCCACGCAGGCGTGGAAACGCAGAAGGTCAGCAAGGGCCGTGTGTGTTTGCCGAAGACTCATGGTCATTGATCTGGGTCAAAAGAGTTATGGGGAGGGACCATTGGAGCCATTCTATTGGAGGCAAGAGCCTTTCTGCTAGGGCCACTGGCAAATGTCAACGTCTGTGAGGCGCCAACCTCGAGTTCATCCCCGCTACTAGTAGGAGTTGAAAGGCAAAGGTGTCGGGTAAAGTGTAAAGGGTTACCTAGCCGGGTGTCTTTTTGTTAGGGGACCCCCCAAAATGGTGGCTGCAAAACCATACACATGGGCCCTCAAAAAGATAGATACCCCCAGCCCGAGCTGGATGTGAAAAGTTCATCCTGATGAAAGGGATCCGAACACTATCTTTCAACATCCAAGGTGTCAAAGCTCGCCATGCCATGCGCGAGCAAACATAGAATGCCTCGAGGGCTAAG
>CAUJNA010003261.1:816856-849356 GCA_963377175.1 Effrenium voratum | reverse complement strand
TCAGCAATGGACAATAGGCCACATGTGATTTGCAATATCGATAGAAAAGCCCTGCATGGATGTTCTAGGTTCGTTCTTCAAGTTGCATCTGATTGGTGCCAGGAAAGAGTACGACCTTACCCAACAATCCCATCGTAACACAAGACAGCAAAGTACGGAGCTATCCGGTAGAATTCCCATTCTTCATTACTACCAAAAGGCAACGTTGGTTCACAGAGCATAATTTCAAACATCTGCAACTCAAAAAGCCCAGCGCATTACTTACTAAAGGCCATGCTGGAGAACCAGCGTAACAAATCCTCTCTTTCTCGGGGAAGGGCGACCTGTTGTTTGCAAAGGAAAGCGCTGGGCAAAAACACGCCTGCAGAGCGGCAGCGGCGGCCGATTGCTTTTTTCTTCGCAGTCTCACTCGTGCGGACGATGTCTTTGTGTGGCTAAAACTGGAAGGTTTGCCGTCTGGAGCATCGTGCTTTCTGTTGGGAGGAACTCCAACCTTGAAAGAACTCCAAAGGAGTTGGGAGTCTGAGTTGGGGGCATTCTTCTTTTTTTTTTTCTCACGCAGTCACCGGTTGAACCGCAGGGCCGCTTTGGGCGACTCAGCCGTCGGGCTCGATGACAATCTCCATGTCCAAATCCTCGTGCCCGTCAGTTGAAACAGCTTCCAGCAAAGCGCTGCGAATCTGTTGCACATGCAGAGAGCGCTCCACATGATGCTTATGCATGTGTATAATGTATATTTATGTGATATGTTTATACATATTGATGCATGTATGGTATGGTACGGTGTGCAATGGCATGGAATGCAACGTAACGGAACGTAATGGAATGCATGGGATAATTCATACATATGTAGATATGTGATAAACACATATATATATATATATATATATTATGGAGTTTCCATTGAACAATCCGGATACTGAGACAAAAACAACAAGGATCCATACTTCTGCAAGAGTTACCGCCTGCCCGGCCAACCAATTTAGATATTGATTCAAATGGCTGCTTTGCGTTATTTCTTGAAAGGTTGCCTTCGGCCTGGCTCGCCTACAAGGTGGAACTTGTTGAGAAGCTGAACAGAAAGCAAAGTCAATTGAGAAAGACCTTGAGATTGAGATCTTTGCGCTAAGTGCCACTGTTTGACGGTCACAACAAAGCATGGCTCAGAAGCTCGGTATCTCCGGACTTGGGGCTGTGAGCCCAAGCTATGCATCGGCGAGGAAAGCCGCAAGTTGCCTGCTTTCCATTTGGTGATGGTGACTGTGCAGCCGCCACAGGCGGCCGGAATTTTGCTGGCAAGCTTCGAAGAGTCTACTCCATGATGAAGCCAGACCCCATGTTCCAGGAGACTAGCCAAAAGGCAAAATTAGATATGCGTCCAAGTGGGGCACCCTACAAGAAGTGGATTTCCTTTTGTAGCCTCACACCAAGCACATTTTCCAGTGACCCTAACAAAACACAAAATAAGGGACCCTACCAAAGGTGGACTTCCTCTTGGCTTCCCGATCGACCAACCCAAAAAAGGGAAGGGTACCCTCAAACAAAACACAAACACAGCACACACAGAAGCATGTGGCCATGGGTCCAAATCCTAAATCGTACCCCCAGTGAACATCCCAATCCCCATTGAAATGGACTAAAACGGGTGGTGAATTCACCTACCATTTTTCTTGACCCACAGCCATGTAAGGTGGAATCCTCTGAACCGGAATCAGTCGTGACGTTTCCGAAGCCGAAGCGGCGCGCAAGAGCTTGAACTGCAGCAGTGCCCCCACACAGGAGACCTCTCGCGCGCATCGGGGATGCTCCCGTGGCACGTGGGTCTGTTGGAAAATTCGGCCATGCCGAAAATCTGTGGCTACCAACTTGGGCTTCCCTTTAACCAAAGAAACAAGTGGGGCTTCCCTTTAGCCGAAGAAACAAGGGGTTCCCCAAAAGACAATGCCCAGGTTGACCATGAAGCCATGCAGCCGTTCATCTATCGGAAATGGACCGGACCAGGCAGAGGGCTACGTCTAAGTTGCCCGAAGGACCCAAGGCGCTGGACATGGAAGAGATCCTCCCCAAAAGGGGGAAACCAAAAAATCAAAAGGCTAGCTTTGGGCAAGCTGAATTGTCGGAATCCCTCTGGAGGAGACCGCAAGCATGCAAACACAGCGAGGTCATCGATGCGAACTGCACTTCGCAGAGAAGCCGCCCTATCTAGGGATTAGGCATAGGCATGGTCACCTGGTCTTTGTTCTTTGCCAGTGGCCGAGCGGTAAATCAAGACGCCAGCCACTCTGGGCTGTCAATTTCGGGCAAAACCCATAAACCATCAAGAGTAATTGTAGGTCTGATATGGCGGCTTCCGCGTGAAGCATCGCATGCCTGTCAGAACGCTCCTTTCAGTCCGACATCGTGTGGCAACTGAATTCACACGCAAATTTATATTAGACCAAATTCAATTTGTATACACACACACACATCTTATGAACTTGTGATCTCCAAATTTGTGCCCCACAACCCCCTTCCACTGATTTGGGGCCAGCTTGGCTTTCAGGCTAGGGACATTCAAACACCCCATCCGGGAATTTAGTCACCATGCCGCTTCGAGTGGCCTCGGGCCGCATTCACGGGCCAAACTCCCATACCCCCAGTGAACATTCCAATCCCCACTAAAATAGACTAAAATGGGTGGTGCACCTACCCCAAAATCGTACCATTGGTTTTTACCCACAGCCACTTCCTTGCCCCAAAAACGGGGGGTCCTTCTGGACACCTTGAAGCAAGCCTATTCAATCTACTGCAGGGTGTCTCTGGCCACCGACAATTCGCTTCCCCTTTGGAATCTTGCAATGCAGTTCTTGGTGCAACTGACGCCATTTGGTCCAGGTCCATGGGTGCCCAAGAAAAAGGGCCGATCTCCGTTTGATGTCCCTTGAATAAGATTCTACCTTGCGACCGAAAACCAGACTTTCCAACAATAAGACTTTCCTAGACAGCCAAGTTGCTGGTATCTTAAAATTCACTGTTGCTGTTTTTTTTGGGGTAAAGCTCATGGAAAGAAAAAAAAAACGATCGCAACTGGCGATCCAGGTGCTTGGCCCGTCCCTCCAGCGCATCACCGGAGGCCACGTCCGCCCTTGCAGCCCAGCTGCGCAAGGGGCGCTCCGCAGCCGCAAAGAAGCAGAAGGAATGGGATCCATCTGCAGCGCGGCCTCCAGAACCTGCGGGATGGGCGTGTGGTGTTTCAACAACTGGACCCTGGCCCCTTCAAATCGAAACAAAAGGAGTTAGATCAAGCCATACGGGATTGACATGTTGGATCAAACCCGTGTATATTGGATTGACATGTTGAAACAAGGTGCCGCACACACAAGGCTTGGATGATGACCCTGGTAGACAAAGGTAAAATGTTTTGGGGGAAAACAAAAGGGGACATCAGGGTTCCAGTGAACCACTGGGACACGTCGCAACTTTTCGGTACAAGTGTAGACTTTGGCAGCTCTCACAGCTTTTCATTGCAAGTGTGGACAGCAAAGTACATTCTAGCAGCTCCAGGGCACAGAACAGCTATCCCTTCAGAAAAAGGCTCGCCCCTGCAAACGTCTGACTCCGCAATCTCGCTTTGCGACAACGACTTGGACCTGCGTCTTCCTGCCTTCTGCGCAGCGAAAGGTCCTTGTTTCTCGACCCAAAATGGGTCCCATGGCCACGGGTCAAAACCAATGGTACCATGTTGGGGTTTGTGCACCACCCAATTTAGTCTATTTTAGTGGGAATTGGGATGTTCACTGGGGGTACGATTTGGATTTTGACCCATGGCCCCATCAGCTCGGTCTTCGCCCGTGCCTGAAAGGTACAACAGGTGGATCGGTCCAGCAGCGGCCCCACCCGCAGCTGGCGGCAGCTCTGAAGGCGCGTGGCACGACATGGTGGCAAAGGCCCCTGCCGGCACAAGGAGGTGCCCAACAATGGTGGGACTCCGGATTGGTTGCTTCACTGCGCCAAGAAAACAATGTGTATTATATACATTGTATTACATGTATATTCTTAAGCGTGTTCGCGCATGCATGCGCAAGTTGCTTGGCGAAGATAAAGGTGCGCACACCGTTTGCGCTCTATCCGCTGATTTCTTTGCCTTCGCACACGCACACAGCCTCGCTGCCCAAGCATCCCTTTCAAGTCTGTGCTTGATTCAAACAAACACGGGTTGAGGGCCCTAATTCATCTTGAGCAGGATCTTTCCACTGTGCAATTGTTGCAATTGAGGGGCGAGTAGTTTGGAAGCCTTTGCAACTTTGAAAACAAAATGCCGGGGGGGTTGATTCAGGGTCAAAAGGGTCCAACCTCTCAACAACATAAAAGGGAAAAACAAGCTCCCACCGAGGCAGCGGAGAGTTGTTCACTGGCAAGGGAATCTCTGGGGGAACTGCAACTGAGAGTTCACCTGCTGCCAAAAGAACAGGACCGAAGAGCTTGTGAAGCAATTTTCGAGCCAAGATCCCATGCGGTTGGCCACTTGATTGCGGGATTGGTTGGCACCATGTGGCAGTACCCAAGTCACGGGGTCTCCCCCCTCCCCTGAAATTTCGCATTTGCTTTCAGGTTCATCCCAATACAAAACCCGACTTGGGCTTCCGTCGGTTCGTCTGATAACTTCCCCCACGGAGAAATTGGGGCAAAAAAAGGTACCCAAAATGGAACTAAATGATGAAATCATGGACTAAAACCTGGGGTCCCCTGGTGGTTTGATCAAATCAGGCCGATCGAGCCCTCGCACCCCAGCTTCTCAGCGCCTGCCGCTCGACCTCCGCCAGCCTGGCGACCGAAGCGCAGCTCCCGCTGCCTTGGCTCAGCCAGTGGCGACCCCTGCGAATGGCAGGGTTGCATCTCTTTCCCAAAAACCGGTCCCCAAATTTGAGGAAAAAATCAAGGAGCGAGGTGCGGGGCGTACAAGCATAGACAATCATGACCAAATACTTGAACTCAATCAAGTGTACGATTGTATGCTCAAATATTTGTGTATCATGGAAAAAACCTGTTGTAGCAGTAGGGGAATGCACCGATGGACGTTGTCCACTTCGTTTCCCTTTTGCCAAACTCCAAAACAGCTCCTCGGAGGAGTCCTGCAACAAGTGAGCCATCTCAGGGGTCAAGCATCGACATTTTCGGGGTGTGCTTCGCTTTTTTCCCATGGACACAGGATTTTGGAAGATGAGGGAACATCACCCATCCCTGGTTCGGATCCCTTCGGAACAACTTGAAATTCTGGAATATTTCGTAACCAGCCAACAAATTGGCGGGGCAAATGGGTGAACGCAATTGAGCTCAATTGGCATTCCCTTTCACAGCTGGCTCAGAAGGCTTGAAATAGCTTAGTGTAGGTTGGCCAATTTCGCGTAACAAAACACAATTTATTTGTCTCAAGATCAAAGGATTTGCGCCATCTGTTTCCACCCTCGCGTAGTTGGAGCAACAGACAGAGCAAACTTCCATAAGGTGAACTTTAGGCGTGGCAACCAGCTCTCGAGGGTTAGTTGCCATTTCGGCTACCCAAAGCGAAAGCATCAGTGAACTATGCCCAAAACAAACTGACCACGCAAACACACACACACACACACACCGACACCCAAAGCCAGGGTGATGTGTTGGCAAACTGTTCAAGGTGCTAGCTGCTGGTTATCTCTCCTCTGACCCTGCTCATTGCTTGTCTGAGCCCTGACTCTGCCAGACGTGTCAGCTTCAACAAGCTGCATTGACAGGGCCCCTAGCACGGCTCAGCTGCTCAAGTAAAGGTCCTTTTGATCTCGCCGGGAGTATGAATCACCTCCCGAGAGAAGCAGCTTGACACACCATGGGCCCATGGGTTTGGCCCAAACTCTTGAGACCATGCGCTGCCCACGCGTGCTGTGGCTTGCCCGCATGGCCCACATGGCCCTATGGCCTGCCAAGACACCTCTCGCTCCCTGGCAGCGCACACGGAAGCCAGCCTTTTGCAGGAAGAAGGCAGTGCCTGCCTGGGAAGGCGGGACATGAAGGTGTGTGAGTGTGTGTGTGTACTCTCCTGAGGGTACCCTGTTGAAGATTTGTTGAAAGGCAAATCGAAAGGAAAACCACTGTTGTTGGGGTCCCCTATTTCCACGATTTCTTCACAAACCCCATGACTGGCTAGAAATGAGCGGGGCCTTGGCGGTTTCTCAAGTTTGCAGGTCCACCAAAGGATAGCACAAAGCCGAATGGTCTAACATACAAAATTGTCTCGGAATAGATCAAACCCTTAAATGGGTGAGAGACGCCCATTTGGTTTTGGCCAAGTCAAATTCACCCTTTTGGTAGCCGGGTTGATCAGCGGGCTTCTACCATGCATGCGGCTTTCATAGCAATTCGGTTGACCGACAACCTTCTGTTCGAGCCCCTGCTTGATTGGAGGTTGAGGGACCTCCATCATGTTTGTCGTTGTCTCACCCGCAACAAACAAATACTAGTACCTCAAAACAAACATACGATGCTTCTCCAAATATATGGCCATGGGTCAAAATCCCGTACCACCAGTGAACATCCCAATCCCCACTAAAATAGACTAAAATGGGTGGTGCACCTACCCCAAAATTGTGCCATTGGTTTTGACCCACAGCCATATAATACACATGATGAGCCAAGTATATGCAATACATCTCTCCCACCAATTAACATGTACCCTGACAGGGCCTTTAAAAGGACAACATGGTCCAGACCAGGACCCGCCGGTACATGATTTGTTCTTTCTCAGCAAGCCTCTATAACAAAACACATATGATGATCCTCCAAAACAATACAAATGATCCAAAAATACGCAATACTGTGGGATTTGGGTCACTAATGATGATTATCAGGATAATACACATGATTAATGTGCAAAACATGATGATTCACCGTTCCCCTCGGCAAACCTGTCTACCCGGGACGTCTACCAGGGCCCGGCCCGCGCCCGTGCGAAGCGCCTGGCCGAAGGTCTCAACTTTGAGCCCGCGCAGCAGCTCCACTTGGCCCGCAGGAGATCGAAGCTGCAAGGCCTGGAGCAGGTGGTACATGACCTGCGAAGCGGCGCGCAACGAACGAGGGCAAGGAATCAAGTCTACTTCTCCTAGGTCCAAGTACCTGCTTGTTCAGGGTATGATTGAAAAGAAAAAGCTCGACATCATACCCAGAAAAAAAAGACAGGTGTTTGGTGTAGGAGCTAGTTGGAGCCCTGACCGTTCATTGAAGTTGTTTTGTTTATGCGTCCTTCAAGCACTTGACTTTGCCTTTGTTCTTTCGAGTTTGCCTGATGCCTTGCATCCACAAGTAGGTCGCATGAAAGGAGCCCCAGCCCCCGAGTTGCCGTACTTTGGACTCCAAGCTAGGCCCAGCACCCTTTGCGAACAACTATTTGCAGCCGAACTCCACACAGCAGAGTAAGCACCGCAGAAGCTCACCCGAGCCAACCAACCGACAGCTCAGTACAACATGGCCGACATCCTGCTCCGGCCTGAAAAGGGGCTAAGATGGTCCCAGTGCAAAAAGGAACCCAACACGGAGATCAGGGCTCTTCCTGAAAGAGGCAACGGGCTGGAGCAAGTGGCCTGCCCCAGGCGCTCCCGGATCATGTCCACCTCCGGACCCTCCAGGGAGGCCTCCAGGGCTGACTACTCAACCAATCCAAGCCACCAATTAGGGGATGCCAGATTGAATGTACCCTGCCAGCAAACATAGAAGTGACTTGGAGCCCTTGGAAATCCAAACAGAAAGCAGTCCTTCTCTGTCCAAGTCCACGTCGACGAACTTCTTGGTGGGGGAACTAACATGGAACAAGAGAAACAAACACTTTTCGAGGAACCTCCTTTCAAGGGACCGCCTGGTTTGATTCCCCCTCTCTCAATTAGCAGGGTGAACAATTACACGCAATGCTCCATGAGGCAATTTGGCTTCATACCCAACGACATAATATGTCCAACTATAAAGTGTGCGCGCGTGTGTGTGTGTGTGTCAAAATGAGGGGCCTTCCAAGTTGCTTAAGCTTCCTTTTGATTCCCTTTAAACCACCCTCCCCCTCCCCCCCCCCCCCAAAAACAAAAAAAAGCAGACACACAGACACACACACACACAAACACAATGCGGGTGCGCCTTTCTAAGTGGGAACCCTTCAGGCGTCGGGATCTCGATTTCGATCCGAAGCTTCGGCCTCCAACGCCACCAAGTCCCGCAGCTCGTGGCGGCTCAACTTCCGCGCCGCCTAGCGAGCGAGAGGCGAGGCCGGCGAGGCTCGCCGGGCGGGTCTCAGACGCGCAGCCGCTGCCCCACCGCTGGCCCCACCGGAGCCAAAGCACCGTCCCCCCTTGGCCAAACCAAACAAAGCATCGCTGGTTCCTGGTTGGCTTTGTTCTTGTCCCTTTCGTCTGTTTGGGAATGGTGTTAGAACCTGAAATGGCAGCGCAAGGGAGAAGGGCGGCTTGAGATGTCCATATTTGAAGGGGCACCATCTATTTTGGCAGTCATACACTGACATCAAACGAAACAGCTCCTGAGTAAGCTATACCATAGATCTTTCATGGAAACGTGCTGGATAGCCAACCTTTGAGCATGAGAACAGTAAGGAACGGAGCGAATTTCAAGGACGTATGGGCTTCTGCCGAGTCATAAGACTTCTGCCCCTCCAGTCCTGTTGACTCCTCGATTTGACTTGGATACCCATACTCACTTGCCACCAGGAGGGCAAGTGAGACCCATGACGTGATTCATTAGGGTACGGTTTGGATGCGGCTTCGGGTGAGGCGCAATCCAAGCCCTCAAAGAGCACTCGAATGAAAAGCCGTAAGGCATCTGACTCCAGGTGCATGGATTCACCTCCCCAAACCCACAGGGTACAAGAGGCCTCAGAAACGAAGAAATCGCTGTTCAGCCATCGCACACGCTTGCTCCACAATGCATTGATCGCATTCACATCCCAAGTGAAGCCTTTGACAGACACGCAAGCTTCTCTTGAGGATGGCAAGCCAAAGCTCACGGACGCGAAACCGCAACAATCGACGCTGCATGAAGCCTTCTCCGGTGCAATGATTCGAATGCACGCCTTCTTTGCGTTGCATAACGAGTGTAAATGACATATTTGACTTTCCCTGGGAACAAGGAAGCCGTTGTTTTGGCTAGTAAGACCGATGCTGTCATCCAACCAGTCGTTGGCCTCGCGCGCAAGTGCCGGCTGCAAGTAGTGCTGAGGAAAGACTGAGGCCAAGTCTGCCAGAGCTTGGGACCTGGGCTGCACGAAAGAACTTGTCTGGCGGGAGATCCTAGGCTCTAGACACATGGCATCGCCCATTGGGGGATTGTCTCACTTCAGTGATTCAGGGCGCGCGCATTGCTCATTGCCCAAGGAGTAAGAAAGCCCGACTCGGGTGCAAACGACTTGAAAATTGCAGGATGGCGCACGGATAAAGGCAGATCCTTCCACCAATAGTCTTGCATTGCGAGGCAACATCATGTATATTCATTATAGATATTATACATAATAATATACAATTACATTTATTTCGTAGGTCATTTTGTATGTTCATTGATTTAATTCCTGCGTGCCTCTTGGGGGGGAATGGGCTTGCAACAAAACGATCTACACCAAGGCACGGCACGCTGCCCTCTGCTAGCAGCTGTGCGGCCCGTGCGGCAAGGGCTTCAAACACCTCCTTAGGCGCGAGGCGCGACGCGCGAGGCCTATGCTACGGTGGATGCCTTAAATGGGAGTGTCCCTTTTTGGGGGGCCCCCCAAAAAACTGGTGGTTCTGTTGTTGGTTCTCCTTTGAAACAACAAACAAACAGGGGTAGCATCAAAAAACAAAACTAAATTGCAAGTCAGGAACATGGAGCCCTTCTAAGTTACTGGGTTTTGGCGGTTGAGTATGGTTGGTTTACTTGTAATATTTAGGCAATCCACCGTGTCTTGGCGAATTACTCTAGCCCATAAGGCCAAAGCACCTTGACTAACTTTCCATTCACTGGATGTGGGTGATAGCTCTTCCCAGGGTTACATTCCTCCCCCTGCAATTTCCGGAAGAAACGCAAAAGTGAGGGTCCCTTTAAAAGAAGTTCCTCTTAAACATGGCAGTTTTGTTTAGTCCCATTAGTCTGGCGAGGAATTACAGGCTGCAAACTTAAGGAATCCAAGCAAGTCGGATCTTCATGGGTGAGTTCGTCTTCCTCCAGGCTAGCTTATCTCAATATCTTTTTAAGACTGGATGCGGAGCCGCCGAAGCAAATGCAGGTCAATGGATCTGGGCAAGTTATACCATAATTCAGATCAAAGGAGGTGAGAACTAGTGAAGAGCTATACACATGAGTGGCCAGGACTGCCTAATTGGGATGGTCAAAACTTGCGTGGCCATGCGTTGCACAGGGATAGCCAGGCTATATTTGAAACAAAGCAGTAGAATAATAATTCGTGGATGTGCGCCGCGTGCGCTGCGTGCTCGCTGTCTCTGTGTCCCTGTGTCTCCGTGTCTGTGCGTATGTCTGTGTCTACACTTGTATGACGTGCCTGTATGATTGTGTGCGCGGGTGAGGGCTTGAAGTATCACAAGTTCACAAACTACCAGCTGGAAACATGCAGGTTGAAGCACAGCCTGTCATCCAGTCGTGAGTCTTCATCCGCTCTAAATGAGTCTAAGTATATCATTTGAAGGGACACTCTGGGCGTATGGATCTGTTCTCGCTTAGGGTGGGGGGCGGGGGGGTCTGGATTCTTCCCTGATCCCCACTTCCTGAAAGGCGAGGAGGGGCCACCCACGTTCCATCCCCCAACGTTCTTCCTGAACCACTCAAGTCCGAGTGGCCGTGTCGCGGCGCATCTTCGCGAAGGCCACGGCCACGTGGCTCACGTCCAGGGAGTTCAGGGAGTGGACTTCGCTCACGAAGCGCCTGATCAAAACTCGGGTTTCTGGAGAAGAAATATCAAATAGCAGCAGCACCAAAGCACCCCGCTTAACACACACAACATATATCATACATGTATATTCATATATATGCTCAAACAAACACCGCTAGCTTCAAAACACAAATGTCAAACACTCAACATACTTACACATTACACAAATACTTGATCAACTCCGTAGTCAGCCACAACGGCAAACTGGACGACACACACCTGCCTTCCTTGGGGCTGAAAAAATTGCAGCGATTGGTTGCAGTTGCTTCCCCCCCGTCCCCGCCCCTGGAACAAAAGGATAAAATAGGGTCAGTGGTGGATTCCCTAAACCAACAAGGCAAAAGAACACATATTCATTTCAGCAAATGGAAGGATTGGTTGAATGTATGGAGGGGGTTGGCAAAGTCGAGCCTTGAAGCGTCCCTTCCCGCAATGCAACTCCGAACGTCTCAATAGCACATGCGGATCGGGTCGGTGAGAGGAATGAACAGAACATGTGTTGGGCTCACTTAAAGCACTTGTCCAAAGCCTTGGACTCACAGGAAGTTTCACAGTGCGCGTCAACAACTTCACAACTCCCGTGGAAGTCCTCATGGTTGGCTTTGCCCTTTTGCCTCTTGGCCTTCCAGTCACCAAAACCAAAACAAAGAAACCACAAGTTTAGCAGCTGCTCTGCAGAACCGCAACCACGCCATCATTTCTAGAGGAAACTCCTTGTGACTTCTCCGCCAAAACGCGCCTCGCTGCAGGCTCAAAGAGCTCTGGCGCTTGGACGTCCGCCATGGCCAAGGCGTGGAGGACACTCTGAAGGTCACGCGCCTGCGGCCGAAGCCATTGGGAAGCGACACAAAGGAGGAAGTGGAATGATCATCCTCAAAATTGAGGCAGGCCCGGTTGGCATGACCCCGGATATCAACATGGAAAGCAAATCGTTTTTTGGGGTCGGCTGCCAGTTTTGGAGATGCCTCTAAGCTCCAAGCGGGTGGCTTAGGGGCTGGCCGACAGGCCGAAAAGACAACTAAAGAACAGGTCAACCAACGTTGACAAAGTGAACCTGACCAAAAAACAACCAGGCTACATATTAGACAAAAAGGTAGAAGTATTTTGAAACATGTCACCCCTCTGCTATGCTGTTCGTGCAAGGGAAATTCCAGCAAGCATGCTCTCTCCATTATCCTCAACTGGCAAGAGGAAGAAAGGGGGGGCCACATGTCCCTGCTGCGTTGCCCAGATCAAGACATACGCAGCTCTCGAAGTTAAGTTGGAGTCAAAGGTAAGCCAACCTTCAAGAAATTTACAACAAACACTACGGCGGACTAAGAATTACTTCCTACTCCAGAATATGTTTGAGCCCCCGAAAAGATGGGTTCATCATCTTTGGACGAATTGAGGTCCAGCCCTTCGAGGTCGCTGAGATGTTTGAGGTGAGGAAACATAGTTCCAAAGTACCTCTTTCCTCTTTCGGGCTGATGAGCTGTTTAAAACTAAGGGTCCCTGTATGTCAGAGGAAAACGAGTTGGGCATCAAAACAAAGCACCAAACAAAATACCCGGTTTCGCGTTGGCTCGCTTTCAACAATTCAGTAACATTGCTTCCCTAGATGGCGTTAGCCATGACAACATTTCTCTCAAAAGCAACACACAGTGCCTTGAGAGTCAATGCGACGCCACAGTCAGACCCTGCCTGAAAGGAGCCGCCGCGTGACGAGGCAGCGGAGGCGGCTGCCTGTGGCGAAAAAACATCAACAACACACATCAAGATTTCGGGTGCGGGCTGCGGGAACATGCCTTGCTTTGCAACCTCTGCTGATCCCTTCCCAATGGTCAAAGGTCCCATCGGAAATAGTTTTTATTGTTTGCCCCCGATTCATTTTGGATCGCCCATCGGGCGTCAGTTTTCGCGCGCGAAGCTTCGCAGACTGTTTCAGCCTCGAGAACTTCCGGGTGCCGGAGCTGCAGCGACGCATAGGTTGATACCACCATGGAGATTGCCCGGCCATCGAAGTCCTCGATTCGCGCACCTGAGAAGGAAACATATTGGTGACCCTAGATGGGTTCCATCAAGTAGGTTCTAGGATGCTACACAAACATTGTCCTTTCTGTGGTGCAGGCTCGAATTTGTGTATTACAAACTGATTTGGGTCCCCTGAGCTGAAAAAAGGCCAAGGACTCGGCATGTCCAAACTAGGGCCGTGTTTGAAATGGATCCAAAACCGAGCTGAAAGGGTCGCTATAGGCTAGTTTACCAACCCTTCTTTATTCCAAAGCACACAGCTAGCTTATTGAACAAGTTCTCTAGACCTCAACATCGAGTTGCAAGTGCATGATGCGAGAGCATACACAACACAGCTTCCTAGGATTGTGGGAAGAACAAACTCATTCAGACACGTTCGAACGGTTCTGTCCCATGCTCAAGGCAATTTCTAGGTTTCAAATGCTCATCTTCAAACAGGGATCCTTACATTATACACCAGAACATTGCCTTGTCAATGGTGGTTTCCCTTTATTTTGGCGGGAAAAGCCATGCTTCAAATGGCCAACATGTATCTTTTAAGGAGCCCTGTCAAAACAAAACCAAAAACAACCCTTGGAACCTGCGGCAAGCAGCGCCCGCGCAAGGAGCGCCCGTTCTGCCGGGCCGCAAGTCTCTTTGGCCACAGCTTGGAAGAGGCGGTCGGCCCTGGAAGCCGCTCGCTCGACTCGGATAGTGAGGGGACGGCTCAACGGGTTTTTGTTGCGCGCTGGGGATCATCTTCATTCAGCCCCAAAGAGGACCTGAGAGGACCTTACCAGAGGACCTTACCAGAGGACCTTACCATGGGTGGTGACCGCTTGAAAACATGGATGGCCCTGGTAAATGCAATAAACTGAACTAGCGGAACTCTTCCGAAAATCGGGGGTAGTACTCCTGAACCCAAGGCCATCTCCCTTTCTTTTATCTGTTATCTCCCTGAAATCCCAAATCGGGTGTAGTTTTTCTGAACCCCTCAACTGGCACATGGACTAAAACCCGTCTAATGATCCTTGCCTTTTCCGTCCAAAAAGGCCTGGCTCAGCGTCCCAGTTGAAAGGCCGGGCATTGGAGTGCTTCTGGGTGGGGTTCAGGAGCCGAAGTGCATTCTATGTCATGAGGGAATTTCATTTTTTTTCCATGACGTGGAGTTTTTCTCAAGAAAAAGTTACAAGGGGTTCAACTGATGTGGAGTTTCTGTCAGAGTTTGGGATTGCTTCGGGCTGGCTGGGATTGGGATTGGAATGGGATCGAGTTGGCCCATTGATCCGGTTTGGCTTGGCATCTTTGATTGGCAGATTGTTGTTCACAAGGCATGCTCATGTGCAATATGGCTTGTCCCTCAAAGACATGTGAACATTCGGCAATCCACCCCTCTGGTTTGTGGCAAAATTAGTTTATTTCGTGTGCGTGTGTGTGCAGGGAAACAGTTGGTAGTTCATGCATGTCCTCCCTATATCATCAGTTGCTCACGCGTTCTATTCAGGTCGCCAGCTGTTCCGCAAAAAAGAAACGTGAATCTAAAAAGAGGTACATTGATTAACAAAAACAAGTATCTGACCTGTGGACGCTGTTACTCTCGTGACGAGCCTCGTACATAAATGGCAAAGACCGGCAGACTGCTGGTTTTTCTCAAGCGCCTTAGCGCCAACCTTTGTTCCACAGGCAGGGGACGACACTGGGTGAAGAGAGATGACAGCTGTGGTGGATGCCCTAGATATTGCAAGTAAGATACCCAGATTTACCATGAATTTGTGGTTGATGTACCGAACACCAAGAGGGCAAGCAAATCGGCTCGGCTTCCTTAGCTTCCGCTCGAGTGGCGCTCTGAACCTCTGGCTTCTATGCTTCTGGGGTTGTCAACAAGTGGAACGCCTCCACAGCAAGCTTTGTCTACCTTTGGTTTGCAGTGAAAAACAACGATGCAAACGGGTTGAAGCAGACCCTGAGAACAAACCCAAGCATTTGGGACAGAGCCACCTGAGGCCGTCCCGCCTTCGTTTCCTCTCCCTCCATCCGGCCTCAGCCTCAGGGTGGCATAGGACCAGACCAGGTTGGACAAATTCTGGGGCGAGTAGTGCTGCAGCTTCGGCAGCGCGTGCTCCGCCAGCCTCGTGAGGAAACCCCCGCGGCTGTCCCATGTCCGTTCCCTTCCCGGTTCATGTCCATTCACACTAAGATCCCCGCATCCGTTCCCATTCCGATTCCCATTCCCGTTCACACTCTCATCCTCATTCGCATCTGAGGACCTGGAGTAGTTGGGTGGTGCTCTTTGGGGGACAACTGTCTTGGTTGGCGTGAACGTGAAAGCAAAAAACACAAACACAATCATTCTGGGAGCCTCCTATGCTTGAGACAAACCTTGTTTGCGCGTTTCATACATTTGCCTTGAACGCTGAAGCGGCCAAGCACGCGTGTAGGAAGGTCTTACCCGCAAGAGGTGAGGCGTAGGTTTGCGTGGTGACAGACTGGTGTCCGATTGGCACATCACTCAATGCACGCACTGCATGTGCTGCATGTAGCGTTTGAGCATTTGATGCGTATGCAATGCATGTAATGCGTGACTTCCCTGTCATGTACGCAAAGCACTTGTTTCGGCTATGCCTGTGCGTACGTAGGTACGACCATATTTGGTCTTTACGACGTTATTCAAGGGTGGGGAAGACAGGGCTTGACGAGTAAGACGCGAAGCTCTCCTTTGTAACCAGGCTCTTGGCCAAATGAAGAAGCGTGACATGCTACAGAGTATAGCCACTTCTTGGTTGTATTTCTATACAACCTTTCCGGGCCCAGAATAAAGGACGCGCAGGACACAAACTCGTGGAGTTTTGCGACCGTCATAGTGTGGACTGATTGTACACTCCCAGAAAGATATGCCCGTGAGGCAACTGCACACACACACACACACACCACGCTCAAGCCGTGCAAATGCAGTCCCCCAACGTACACATGTCAAGGTAGAAGTGAGCACTTTGCAAGCAACCCAGCAATTGGAAAGCCAAATCACCTCACACAGCGGGAAATCCGCGGGTAGATATCATCAAAATATGGCTGTGGCTCAAAGTTAAACAGGAGGGGTTACGCAGGTTTTGGTCCATGTTTCCACTTACCAGGGTTCCATTTTGGTACCGGTTTTTTGAGCCACACCCATATGTTCACTGACGTGCCGACCTGCCAAAAGACATCCGGTGTCAATACGAGTTTTCATGATGTTGACCCCATATTCATCAACCCCAGTTTGTCATCGGGGGGGTGTTCCCCTCGAAAAGCGGTCTGGTTCCCCACTAAACCCGGAAATAGACACCCCCTATCAAGAAACATTCTTCTTCTCGAGGAGGCCTTTGCAACAAACGTTGTAGTGGCTGGGTTCTTCCTAACCGACCAGCTGCCTGATCTTCGAGTTGCTGGCAAAATGAAAGCCACAGAGCGCCTCTGCAGCTTGTCATCAGAGGCACTGAGGTCTGAAACAGCCGCATCTGCCGAATGCCCGAAGATCCCCCGGCCTCGCAAAGAGGTCTTCTGAAGAGATGTGGAGAGTAGCAAAAGCCCAGGCCTCGCATCGCTGGTTCCCCGGCATCGATTGGGGGCTCCGAAAGCAAACTGAGTAGCTGGGACCTTGCAGGTGACCACATGGTGAATACAATTTTAATGGACCCTCCCAATGTGTGGTACATGGGGTACATGGCTATGCACATCAGAAACCTAGCTCCAGCCCCACGAGCCCAACCCAGGTCAAACCGCATCATCGCCAGGGTCAAACGCAGGGTCAAACGCAAGGTTCGCTCCCTTTCAACTTCGAGCAGGCATCCGCCAAATACAACGCACTTCAAATTGGCAACCAACTTTAGTGTTAGTTGAAAGAACATCTAGCTGGAATCTTACAACAAATCCCGGCCCCGACTTGGGGCCGGAGTACCCAACTTGTCCAAGGCTCCGTATTGGCCACGTTCTGCGGCTTAAAGGCACGGAGCGTGGTCAGCACCTGGAAGGGCGAGACACCTCTTGGTGCAGAACCATCGCTTCCTGCTTGCGTTGGCAGAAGAGTCCAAACTGTGTCGTTGCCATTGACATATCTCCCAACTGCAAAGTCCATTGGGCCTTGGGGCTGGCAGGAGCACTTCAGGAACCAACACAGGGCCCATGTTCAGCTCGGCCAAAAGCAAACTTGCTGTCGCTGCCTGTGATTTCGAGTGACTGTCGCATCCCAAGTCCATAAGCGCGACTCCAACATCGACAAGCGATCCAAAGGATCCACACACTCAAGTTCAGCTGTTCTACTTCACCGGCAAAGCGATAGGCATACAGGTGCGATGCGGCGAGCTGAAAGCAAGCAACACAAACTTCGCAACATGAAGTGCTAAGCAAGGACTTCTTGGTCACAGGGATCCTTACATTATACACCTGAACATTGCCTTGTAAATGGTGGTGTCCCTTTATTTTGGCGGAAAAGGCCATGTTTCAATTGGGCAACATGTATCTTTTAAGGAGCCCTGCAGTCATTTCACATGTGCATCTTCATTTCGGCAGCTCTCAAACATGTCCGTTTGATTTCCCCATGTTGGGCGGCAAATCGCGCGACTTTGCTTCAAGGCAAACCAAACTTCGCCCCTTTAAGGGGCTTCCACACATCCGCATTTCTTACACGAAAAAGAAAACAAACAACGACATGAAATAAGAAGTGGACCCCCAAGTAAAGAATATCTTTCCCAGGAGCTGGTTTTCCCCCCCGAATCGGTGAGCTCGAACCATCCGCCTCCTTCGCCAGCAAGTCCATCAGTCCCAGGTGCCGGAAGCTGAGTGTGGCATAGGCCCAGGCGGTGATGGACAGGTGTTGCGGCGTAAAGTCCTCAAACAAACGCGGGTGCCCTTGTAACTCCACTGATTCTCGCATAGAGCCTCTGACAAACACCCCAAACGCTTGGCTTCCAGATGGTTTTCCAATTCAGATTGCCGTACTTCGCAGAATGTTTGATGTGCCCACTTCGTGTTGGGAGTTCTCATGTTTTTTGGCAAACACCCCAGGCGGCCAAGGGCTGCGAACGATAACCACCTGGAATCTGAGGGTCTGCGAACTCGCGCTCTCCTCCAACATGCCGCAGGCCGTGTCTGCGATGGCCGCCATGAGCCTTAGGTGGCGAGTGGTGACGTTAATGGAAACCGGATCTGGTGAATTTCAACTGAATTCCTTCTCCAAAACATGCCAAAAGGCCACAATTAACTTTTCATTTTGACCCGTCTATTCTTTGGGCGAGAAACAATGCAAGGGGAAGCCAACGTCAAAGCGGTGTGGGCAAATGTCCTAATATCAAGCAAAGGCAGCAACCATTCAAATTGGCAAAGCAATGCATCACAAACCGCCTGTGAGTCACCTTGCCTTAGAACCGATCCCCGTGATGCAAGGGGGCAAGGCTTTGCCCAATTTCGATGTGGCTGCTTGGGCGCACACCAAGCGGCCTATGTCAAATGCACGAGTGGCCCACCAAGAAATAATCAGGTAATAAGGCAACACGTGGTTGGGCTTCCATCATTTGGGGTGTCCATTCGTTTGCCCTTTTATAACACCCCCAACAAGAGTACTTGGATGTTCGGCCAAGTCAGGTGGCTTGCCACGTGGATTCTAACCCACTAACAGGGATTAACCCCCCACACGGGGGCTTTACAAGTGGGACGACTTGCAAATTTGGCCCTTCATACCCAAGCACTCACCAAAAAACGTACACACACACACACATCCTGGCGCTGGTCCGTCTGCTCAAAGACTGAATTTGCAAGCTAACAGGAGGATGTTGAACAGGGGAAGTTTTACTTGTAGATAGCAACCATAACTAGAACCCCGCTTGACATTGTCACTCTGCAAGACCATGTTCATGTCTGACCGAATATGTGTTTTGGCACACCAAAGGTACGAACCCTTGCCATGCAATGATTTTGATCTGGCCCTGCGTCATGCACTTTTACACACTGCAGTCAAGCTGCCGTACATGAAGAAAGATCAGTTTTGCGCATGCCCATACCTGAGCCGAGGACCAAGTCATGCTTGATACATTGGTCAAGAAATCACCTGCAAGCAAACATATAATGTTACACAGCTGAGACAAACCTTACGTGCATCCTTGTGGTTACCTATGCCGAAAAGGCCCGTCTTGCGAGCCGGGTCTGCACAGTCTGCGCAAATCCCTACAGCATAGTGCGCGCTGGACAAGGGGTGTTTGCTTCAATCCACATAAAGGCAGCTCAGCTGGGGGATTTCAGCACGGTGACCTGTCTTGGCGAAGGCGAATGGAGGTACAAGCATGGAGTCAGGGTGCCAAGGCGGGCCCAACGGAGCCCCCCCTGGCCAAAGTGCCCATGTGAAGAAGCTTGAGGCAATTCTGCGTTGAGTTCGCCCCAGCCAAACACACCAACCGCTTGTGTGTGATCGTCCGTTTTCACAAGGGGATGGACGGCTCTGACATCTCATGGCATGGCCGTCATATTCTACTTGAGCGTTGGTTTTTATTCCCTACAAACTTAATTGGACATTACTCAAGCTTCCGCGGACCTTCCGCATCCTTGCCGCGGGCCAAGAGGTCCCTTCCGCGAGCTTCCGCGGCGCATGTGCTCCATTGGTTGCTTCCGCAAACCTTCCGCGGCGCATGTTTTACAAGATTTGCTTCCGCGAGTATTGGCGCAGGAAGAGGAAGTCATTTTAAGTAAGGAAGAAAAGTATCGTTTCGCCGCAGCCTGTGTAGGCTTGGGCCCCATTGAGCTACCCCTTCAAACACGGGGCCATCCTTCCGCGGAGCTTCCGCGAACCTTCCGCAAACCTTCCGCGAAATCCGCCAGCTGTTTTGGTCTTCTTGGCTTGCTGTTGGCAACTACTCTTCTAGTAAGCGTTGAGCTTCTTGTACGCAGCAACACCTTGCTGCTTCTACTGCAATCCTTTCTCCGTGCTTTTCCGCGCACGCAAACTGAAACAATTAATTCCATATCAGCCACAAAGCTTCCACACACCTTCCGCGAAAGAATCCCTTCCGCGAAGCCTTCCGCATGCTTCCATGCGTGTTGCGCGGTGCACATTTTCAATAATAATGTCCCTCGCTCTACTAAATTAGCTTGCGGCAACCAAAAAACACCGCTCACTTGGGCTGGGCAAAACTGGTCAAATAAATTTGGCCCTTCCGAACCTGTGAATGGGGGGGTTCGTGCGAAACATCCACAAACCCAGCCCAGCACGGACAATTACATGTTTTTCAGGCTAGTTAACTGCTCTGTTGCGGATTGGGGTTCCATCGTATGGAGACCAACGCATTTCCGGGAATCTTCTATCTTGCTTGGTTCAAGGGGAACACAACAGGAGACCAACCGTTGTGGAGGTAATGTGCATTCGCATGCTGCAAAAGCAAGAGATCAGAACTGGGCCCCCTCTTTTTTGTTGGACAAACCCAAGTCATTGCCACGCTGCTGTGGTCATGAGGTGCTGTGCGGAAAAGTCCTCGAGGCGCTGCGCCGTTTCCTCCGCAAGGGTCTGCATCAGCTGAAAGTCCTGCTGTCTCAGACATGTGGCGCAAAGCACTTGCTGAGAAAGCGCTCTGATGTATTCATGAAGCCCAGGCATCCCAAAATCAAGCAGCACATTTATCGTCAGTCAAACCAAGTCTGCCGCAGCCCCTAGCTGTCAAGGCGCTGTGCCCACTAACTTGTTTTCAGATACCATCTTGAAATTACATTCATGGCAGCCAACAACAAATCCAATCACAACATGATAAACAGCAACGTGACATGCGCATGGCGCCAGCTTCCCACCGGTCCTTCCTGGCCAATTTTGCGAAGGACCAGGCGCACATGGACAATTGCCTCGTCAGGCGGCACTGGGTGCGACCAAAGGAGGTTCTGGAAAAATCGAAGCATATTAAACACTATCCCCTTTGGGAGTTTTGATCAAATTGAGCTTCTGCTAAATACCCATCCCTTGGTTTCCCCCGGGGGTAACGAAAAGGTTGCTATTCAGCACGGGCCGGTCGAGCAAAAACAGCCATTTGTGAGAGCGACAAACTGGGTGCACCACGGCGGTCCTACAAGGAACAACTCAAGGAACGAAGCAAAAGCAGCTGCGCAAGCCTTAAGCAACGCCCCACGACTGCAAATCCAGTGCACACCCCATCAGCCTTCAACCACGCTCAACCCTTTCAGCCAGCCCAGCCAATAAACGCCCAGGAACACGCTAACCTGTCCGTCTCCTCCGTTCAAACTTTGGCATCGATTAAAGTAGTCTTCGCAGGCTTCCCTAGAGACTTTGAGAGCGTCATATAAACCAAGGTCGGGTTGCTGTGCGGAGCAGTCGTAGATCTTCCGGCAGGTCTCTTCCGAGATGATCTCCTGTCAAAACGCCAAGCGGCAAACTTGAAGAAATGCGTCTGTCTGCTTTTGGGGTACCTCATGATTGATTGGCTTAAAAGGAAAATCAAAGGACAACCACCACTTTGGAGCTTTTGCGAAAAAGACACGCCCAATTGACGCACCACCAGGGCTTTGCAAAAAACTTTCGGTGGCCGCTTGTCACGGGGAAACCATCCTCTGCGCCCTTGGAAACACCATCCACTGCTAGCCATCCGACCGCAAGCAGAGCTCGCTTTTGTGCGAACATCCACTGTGGTCGTGAGAGCAGGAGGCAGCCCTCTGACTTTTGAATGTGAGGGAAACATCACGCATTTCCTCGCGCTCAAAGGCTATTTGGGTGTGTCTGTTTTTAGAGGTACCCACAAAATGGTCTTGTCCCTTTGAACTTTGGTTTCCCTTCAACACCAACCAAAGGTTCCCCAAACAGGTCATGCATTGAACCAGGCTCCAAGAAATGCGACGCCGGGCTGAGGCCAAGGACTGTTTCACTTGACTAGACGGATCCGACCCCCTGCAAACGATGTTAAATTGTTTGCTGGTGGATTGGTTTTGCGATGGAGGCCCACAAAGACGGAGAAGTTCAAAAGGTAAGCTAAGTCTGGCAATGTCTGTTTGAAGAAATCCATCGCTGATGGTCAGAGTCATAGCTTACAACACACCCAGTTATCTTCAGAGGACCATACGGACGGTTTGTCAAAAGTGGTGCTTCTAGCAAGCTTTGGAACAGTTGTCCTCGGAATGCTTCAAATGGCTTGAAACAGGAAGTAGCATGCGACTTTAAGGTACACAACCCCAATTCTATAACTATTTGGGCCTCTACTGCCAAGTAACAACTAATACATGATATCATCAATTTGGGCATGCTCCTGTCAATACAAGTGGCATAGATGTTGTCATGTTCACATGTATGTCAGTAGGACCAAAGCAAAAAAAAAAACAAAACACAAAAAATAAGAAAAAACAAAAACGCCCTGTTTCGGCCTCCAAGGCCTCTGTTTCGGCCCCGCCCCATGCCCCGTTTTTTTGACCACCCGCTCCAAGAGCTCGGGGTGCTGCAGCTGCAGCTGAGCAAAGGCCCAGGAGGCGTTGCAAAGAGACCGGGTGTCGATGTAGTAGACCCAGTCCTCAGATCCCTTGGGTTTTGGGTTTCGAAGCCTCAGGTCCGTCCCTGCTTTTGGTGGGCTTTAAAGGAGATGCCAAAATGACAACCGTTGAAATCGCCATTTTGGAGGGTGCTTGAGAAACAACACACTCCCATTTGCCAATGAAAGGCGGGATTTCGGGTGACCCTCCATTCCTGGGAGCGAGAGTGGCAAACCGGCCTTCTCTCAACCAGATGGATGCAGTTCAGTGCTGGTTGGGGCTGTCTTGCAGACCTCAAATGGGGGCTCCCGAAAAATGGCCAATTGAGGCCCAGTTCCCGCGGCTTCGGTTGCCTGCCAGGTGCTGACGTCGGTCGAAAAAGGGAAACCTTTGCGGTAAGCAACATTGGAAAATTGCGCCACTGAACAACTGGGTCAAGTTCGGGCGAAGGGCAAGCCAGTACCAAATCTATCTAGTCTTCGAGCCATGATGATGGGTGGCAAGGAATAGATGTCATTGGTTCTCCAGAGCTTCGGGTACATCATCTGTGCCGTGTTGGTTGCGGCATGAAGGGATTTGTCAATTGCAACTTGCCAAGTACAAACACATGAGATGCTTGGACCCTCTGGCTTTGGAAAGCAACACGGCGATTTGCGGAAGTCATGTACGTGATGAGATTCTATCAGGAGGGACTCCTGAATAACGTGGAACACAAATTGAAAGCATCCTTGTCGGTTATCTTGTTGACTCATGGCTCGCGCGAAGATCGGAAGGGTGCCATCCATTGGCCGCATTGGTATCATGAAGAAAGCTGACACATCGGGGACGGGCCAGGGGGGGGGGGGGCGGCGGGGTTGCAACATGTTCCTCCTGGAGTTCCATATTTATCCTGGGGGCCACCGCATTCAAAATATATATATATATATATTATATTTGTATATATGTATTATACAGACCCTCAATGAGGCGGTTTTAACGTAGCATCTTGCTAATAATGCAGTGAGTGAGTGTCCGATGTGGATGTCCTTTTCAGTGTGCCACCAAAATGGTGCTGTTATGTGCTGTTGCTTTTGGTCTCCCTTCAAATCCACCCACAAAAGGAATACCCTCATAAAACACAGACCCATGTCCAGAAATGCGAGAGAGAAGAACAGTGAGGATTCTTTTGGACCTGGCACACTCTCCTGTGTGTGCTCCATGGAGGTGAGACAAACACGCATTTAAAATCACTGGTGAGTCAAGGAAGAGGCGATCCACGCCGCACAGTAGTGTTCCAAAACTCGCAAGCAAGTGAAAACAGAATCAGGCGGGTCTGTGACAAACTTGGGAAGCCCTCTTTGGCGGTTTGAAAGAAAACCACGCACCTGAAGGAGTCCTTCATGAGACAAGCACATCCCCACCTTTCTGGCACGGCGCGTCTCCCGGTACTCGCCTTCCAGTCTCCGCCTTCTCCATCTCGTCCTGCGCGGCGAGCGTGTGCCGGTGGCAAAAACTCAGGGGATTAATAAAGTCGCGTTCCTTGTCAGAAAGGTGCCTATCTAGGAATTGGACTGATTGGTACGCAGCCATAGACGAAACAAAACGAGGATCAAGCTTTGGTACGGTTGAGACACATTGAGGCCCGGTGTTTGAGAAGGTTGACGGGATTTTCTCCCGGCTTCATGCAAGGGTTATCACAACTCCACGGAACCGAAGCTCAAGGGAGACCAAGCTCATGGCAACACCCTCCCCCAAAACCACACGTCCGAATGTGTCCTTCTTCGAGCTCATGAACATGCCTAAGCTCGGCTCCCAAGCAAGGGCCCTCCAAGCAAATGCAGCAACACATGTGGAGGTCCTTGCAAGGTTGCTTTGCTTCGACGACGCTCGTCTTTGAGTGGCTACATAGTGGGCCCAAAACAACGCAACGTCACATTTGTTCTTGTGTGTGTGTGTTGAATCAAGCGGACCCCAAAATGGCGGTCAAAAGGGGCACCCACCCAAAAACGCACACACACACACACACAGTGCGTGCCACTTTTTCAGTGGCCGCGAACGGGCATTGTCCAACCATGATCCAATGCCAACATCACCTCTGCGTCTGCCAAGTTCGGATGCACGATCTGGTGGTAAGATCGCACGACTCTCCGCTAAAACACAGCTCAACAAATAGGCTACTTGGCACATGCAGGGAGCCTTCCAGAGTCGACATGCGGCAAAATGGTCTGCACAGGCTGCTTGCATCAGTCTGTTTGAAAGAAAATGCACTTACCAGAGCTTGACCTGCACGGCATCTACAAGCAAGCAAGCAAGGAAGGCTATGCCAACGTACTTAAACAAAGCCGGGACACTGGTGATGCGCCGGTTCAGGTAGTGAATGCGGGGATCTCGGCGCACCTCAAACACACGGCTTCAGCGCACTGGACCTACAACATGATCGGTGGCACATCGGTCTGGATCAAGTGTGAGAGCTCACCGCCCGCATTGTATGTTTGCTTTGGCTTCGAAGAAAATCAATATATCGCTCCTCACATTGCTAAGTTCATATTGAAATAGATTGCTGGCAAACGATTACGTGGCATGTCCGGGAGAAGAAAACAAAGCCTTCCAAGCAAAGCCATTACTTAAAACGTATACACGCTTCCCAGAATGGAAAGTCATCTTCCCACACCTTCCTGGCTTCTGTTGGGAGGGAAGCAGGCAGCAAAATCACTGAGTTGTTGGTTGCGTCGCATCCATGAACAAAAAGAAAATGGCGCTTCAGAACTTCAAGCCCCAATGCAAAGGCAACGGTCATCGGCTTTGATTCTGCAACCCTGGCATGGGAATCTCTGTTCCAAGACTCCGCGGGCCCCGAATCAATGCGGCCTTCGGGAGGTATCCGCGACAACCAGTCAACCTCTAGCGCCCTTCGCATCTTTCAGAAAGATGCCAGAACTTAGTCTGAACTCAATGAACAGAAACATCCGTGTTGAATTCAATGAGTTGCGTGGGAGTCTTTACCCGACTGTGGCTGTGACATCACTTAAAACCACACACAAGGATGGCCCGGCTTTGGGGCTGGCCATAAGCTCAGAAAGGCCAATAATTGCTTCATCTCATCGAAAACCTTCGGACGCCTGGAGCTGAGCATTCCTCACTAAGTCCAGGCTTGAACTCAGTACAACAAATGCGCCCGAGCTACCTGGCACACACATACAACATAATCTCCAAATGCTGCAAGTCGTTCGAAACCTGAAGCAGGCGAAATCATGCAAAGGACCTACATTATGGTAAGCTCGTTTTACTCCCGGGTGAGCACGCCAGAAAAATCGGCCAACATCGATGGTTCGCCCAGTTTGGGCACCCCAAAAGATGCCCCCACGGCCCCCCCCGAATCGTGGGACCCAACCGAGCTGCTTGGAGGCCATCCGCCGCGCGGGCGATGCGGTGCAAGGCCGTGACAGCGTTCACCACGCTGAACTCCAAGAGTTTCCTGACAATTCTCCGAAGGGTGCCCTTTGCTTTGTGTTTTTTAAGGGTACCCTCCAAAAGGAGAATTGGTCCCAAGGTCATGCTGACGACATTCTAAGGGAGTCAGGGAACTAGGCGGACCTCTTTTTGCGGATTTCAGGATCATTGTCACGTATTTCCCGGAAATGTACTTAGTGCATTCAACAAAACTGCGCGTGTCTCGACAGGCGTGTGTATGGGTCAGTCATTGTTATGTGTTAAAAAATCCCAGCAGACACCTGGTCTGCAGGGGGGCTAGCAACCAACAACAAGCAGCCTCTTCAGAAGACAAATCCACCCTCCTTAGCCCCCAAGCCGCACAAACCGCGCAGGAGACTTGATGGCCGGTCTTTTGTTGCGGGCAAGTCTCTTTTGAGGGCGGTTCCACGTCTTTGGGATCCCTTCCGCTCAGTCCTTTCCGACCCGACCCCGTCTTCATGCCCAGCGTCGTGTCCAAAAGCTCCAGGATCTCATGGGCGCTGGCCTGCCAAAACACGACAGGTAGGCAGCAACTCCTTTTGGGGCGATAGAACTGGGATATAAGATAAGTTACTAAAAACTTACTTAAGTACACCACTTGCAAGTAGAGCGTGTTTCTGTCTGTCGGCAAAAAGGGACGAGGGAATTCCATCTACATCCATCTACTTAGGAGCTCTTTCCAACACCTTGGCCCTGTGAAACGCGACCCGCAAAAAGGGTCGCTACGCAGTTGACTACCTATGCGATTCACCCAGGAGCGATGTGCGCAAACAATCTAGGTTCACAGTGCTATGCAACAGCGCGATGCCTGCTTTGCAGGTAGTTGCAAGAAGCTTCCATGAACTCAGTACCACACTGTGCGGCCAGCACGCACGGGCACTCAAACGCACAAACACGCACAAACACGCACACACAGTCACACACACACACACACCACACACATACAGACACACAGACACACAGACACACAGACACACAAACACAAACACAGACACACACACAAACACACACACACACACACACACACTTGATATGAGACGGCAAAACTGACAATGTGCACCCCCGAGCAACTGGAAGGTGAGAAGTGGAGAATGGAGTTTCGGCTCCGAGCAAGTCAGGACATTGTTCGTCAAGCAAGCCTCCTCTTCAGGGACGCCATCACCTGCTTGACTACTACACGCCTGATCATGCCGGGAGGTGGCGTCCGACTCCAAACTCAAAAGGACAGCGGAAACCCCTTAGAAACAGGGGGGCCACACACACACCCCCCGCAGGGGGAAAAAACCGAAACGCCTGAAAGCCGCCTCCATCATGATTCCCGATGGGTAATTTGGTCTGTTTGCGGAACTCCTGCCTATACTCAATTGCTCGCGGTCATTTTGACATGTAGCATCACCGTCTGGGCTCAGGTGCATTGGTTCGAAATGGTTGCTTTCTGATGCTGCTCCTTCAGCTTTCTGAGACGCTCCAGGCTCCTCCAGCGCTGCGTGACATCCGCGATGGACCGGTTGAGCTTCTTGGCCAACGATTTGTACGAGTACTTGGACCGGTTGTCCGCTTTCAGGCTGCAAAGCTGCTGGTCATCTTCCTCTGTCCAGGCGCGAGGTACTTCCGGGGGAGTTCCTGGATTGCCGGCATCGGAGTGAGCACGAGCAGGAGGTTGAGGAAGGGATTCAGGAGAGGAGAACAGGCCCGCGCAAGGAGAGACTGGAGCTGGCGCTGGAGTGCGAGGTACTGGACGTGCTGGAGGTTCCGGGGAGTGCGTCCTCTCGGAGGATGTAGCACGGCATCGCTTCCGCTTTGTTCTGCGCCGATCGGTCCCACCCTTGTCCATGATGGAGCTGGGAATATTGGCCTTCTTGATGCTCGGCTGACCAGTATGGGTGTGCGCCATGGAGCTCTTCGGGCGCGGGTCTATAGCCTCGTTGGCATCCCCCGCGATGATGCCGTAGGACAACGACTTGGGGTTAACCACTGCGTTGTGCTGGTGGTCCACGTGTAGCTGGAGTGACGGAAAGTCGACTGGTGGTGGAAGGTCGGCCAGATCCTCCGAGTTGACCGAATGCCGAATCCCGGGGCCAGGTGGTTCTATATACCTCATCGAGTCGTGCATGGTCGTGTGCTCGCGGTCGCGATGATTCTGCCAACGACAGACCTCGCACATGGTGCTGCCGCACGCAATCGTGCCCGCCATGAATCCTGCGACTGTGTGCCTCGTCAGCCTGATTCAGAGTCTCCTGGATGAGCTGCATCATGTCCGCAGCGTTCTGGGTCATTCGGTGGTGAAGTGCTATCATGCGTCCGAGCATGACGACCGCTTTCCGATGTCGGCGAAAAGGCCCACGTCTTGAACCACCAGACAAGCTCCGTGATGAACCCAAGAGTCAAGGGGCCCCCGGAACCCAAACAGAAAAAACGAGCGCAACAGCCCAACCGAGCCAGACCCGGTTTGGAAGAAGACCGAACAGAACAGAACCAACAAGAGCCACACAGTCGAACCTCGAGAAACAACGACAATCAGTACGTAAACATTCTTTCCGGTTGGGATGGCCGGAAGATGAAACAGGTGCTGCAGATCCGCTGACTTGTAGCCGGCGGACAAATAGATACTGCGAAGCTGATCCAACGCCATCTGTACTGCTCGGGCCGGATGCGCATACTTGGTAGCGAGGGCTGACCGTGATCTAGCCCCGGAGAGAAGGGTAGAAAGACTTCCTGCAGTGTGGGGTCCTCTGATCTGCCAGATTTTTGTTGGGGTTTTGTAGTAAATCGCACGGTCGCCTACGTCGATGACGAAGCCGAGGAACTCAGAGGAACCCACCTGTTCCAACACGATGGGTGCACCATAAAAGTCAGCGTGAAGCAAAGCCTCCAATGGGGCTGCTGGGTGACCGGAAGCCGGAGACGGGAAGATCACAAATCTGTTGTCGACATATCGCTCCAAGAAGATGTTGTGGCTGGCGAACCATTGTCCGTAAATACGCTGCCAAAGAACTTCGTGCCTCGCGACGCAAATGTGACTGAGAACTGGGCTCAGCTGAGAGCCAATCGCTGTTCCGTGGACTTGGCGAAGAATGAGAGTCCCCACCTGGACGTACATGCATTGGAAGCTGGATTTGACTATATCCAGGATGTCCTCCACATAAATGACCCGCGTAGTCGGCGTGCGTCCGTAGGATTGCTTACCCGCAAAAACCCGGTTGTAGTGGACCGCCGCCTGAGTTTCCACCGAATAGATGAGACCAGGATGCTCTCGCCGGTGCTCTGCTAATAGCTGCTCGACTGCTGCGCATACCTGATCCTGAGGGACACTGTTGAAGAAGCCGACCAAATCGTCATTGTGAAATGCGAGAGTGACTGTATCGTCTGTGTTGTCAAAGTATTGTTTGACGTTCTGCCATATCCTCGGCGTGGGGTGTACCCCCCACGAACACTTCCATGTACTCGCGGCGATCTCGCCGAGAAGGATTGCAACCGCTTTAAAGAGCTGCCGATGTACCACCTTATGGTAGGCTATAATAGTTCGCCCCGATTTCCATTGCTTCTTACGTTTGAGAAAGACTTTTCCAACCGGGATCGCGGTGGTCTTCTTCCTGTATGCCCATTTGTACCTCTTCTGCAGGTGTCGGGGGATAGCTTCAACAATAAGAGCCTCGGCTTGGTCGGGCTTCAGCGGAGTGGCGGCAAATGTGCCGGACTGAAGCCAGGTGTTGTGGAGGCCTTTGAAGTAGAGTTGGGGGCAGAAGAACATGAGGTGGTGGTTGTCATGATCCTCGTTATGGCACACAAAGTCCTGGCCGAGGTGTCGATGCAGGATGTTCAGCTGGTGCTTGGTGAGAAGTTGATGGGTGGATGCGTGCTGCCGATGTTTCAGAAATTGACTGCGTAGGTGCTGCATGAGGGGTGCGTGGAACTGGTCCAGGGGCAGACCATGGTGCAGGCACCATTTTCGTAGGCGTTCATGAACCTGCACTTCGTAGACTGAAAGGTCCACATAATATGACGCCAGGGCTGAGGTGTAATGAACGTGCGTGGGGTTCCCGGAAACCGGAACTCATCCTCGCTTCGATCCCTTGCTCACTAAGGAGATGGTGGCCCCCCATTTGACTGCAATGGTTTTCAACTGCTCCACTGTGTCGGACGCCAGCTCCTGCTTGATGAGATCAAGGTAGGTCGCTTGGTTGGACAGCGTGCGTTCGTGTAGCCATGCCTTGAAGACCTTGTCCGTGAGGCTGGTGGGAAGTGGCACTTGTTGACCTTTGGGGTTTCCTTGACGTAGAAGTTCTGAGTCGAGAGTGATATCCGGGGCAGCCGCCGGGGTCTTTCTCTTTGACGGTCGTCGCTTAGGGGCTGGATCAGCCTCTGGAGATGGAACTGGTAGGGGGGGTCCTTGCTGATCTGAGTTGGCCGCGTTGATGTAGAGGGACTGGTCAGAGCGGCCGGGCGTGGGGGTCCAGGACGCGGCATTGGAAGGGGACGAGGATGGCAGCTTCTTATCCGGTGTAAGAGTGATGCCCTTGTTCTTGTAGTGCTCCAGCTGTTGTTCCAATTCGGCAATTTTGTGGCGAGTGAGGTTCTCCTGCTTGGCGGGCTGCAAGGACTCCATGAGATCCACGATTTTGAGTGCAAGTGGCTCCATAAACTGCATGGCCTCATTGCGCTTATCCGGCGCATTGTCCGCATGGAGAGAGCGAGCTGTCCTGTCGATGTCGACCTCCCTGCCTCTCAATGCTTTGAGAATGGATGTCAATAAAACTGCCTCTGCTATCGTCTGAGCCATGACTGGTGTGCTGTATCGGCCGTTTGACAGTGCTCGTAATGCGTGATCTTCTGCTCCTCCTCGAAGAAGTCGTGTCAGTGGAAGATCCAGGATAGCTGTTCCTGCGAGCCCGACTCTTCTGGACCACTGAGTAGGCTGAACGCTGCAGACCACGGACCTCCGTCTTGTCGAGGAAGATGTCGTCAGATTGGAAGGTGCTGGGGAGTAGCTGAGAGTATCGAGGCTGAGTGTACTGCGTTGCATCACCTTGGCCTGGAGGTGCCCGAACTGGAGGTTGAGCTGGCGGTGCTGGTGGTGGAGGACGGGGACCTGTCTGCATGTGGTTTGTTCCACCGTAAAACTGACCGGGAGGTTGAGGAGGGAACTGGTGAGCCATCTGTGGGGGCCGAGGGGGATTGACGCGGGACGTTGCTTCCTCTCGAAGTTGATGTTGCAAGGGTTCCATCCGATTGGAGCTGAGATATACCTCCTGCTGGGACTGCGGAACTGACCATGACGGAAGATACGAGGATCCCGGATGCGAAGAGGAAGAGGGTGCCGATGCCGCCGGCCATGAATAGTTCCACTGAGAAGCCATCACGAGATGGGAGGTTGCCGTCAACACTGCTAATGGGTTAAAAGCTAGGGGTACGCCACACATTGCCAAGACAACATACATTGCCAAAACGACGCCCGAATTTCGACCGGGCCCGGGGCAGTTTGAAACCGGGAAACAGCATTAGTCACACGAAGCGTCAAAAAGGAAAAACCTTGCGGTAAGGTCAACACATACTTGAATGAGGCTCTGGCGTGCACTTTTTATCGCAAAATATCGTCGGTAGTCGAAGACGGCAGTGTGGCGAAGTATGCTCTTATTCGCACTGAAACATCATTAATTGTCATTGGCTACAGCAGCTCCTGGTGCAGGTTCACGAGCGGAGGACACCAGTGGGTGGCTTTGTATCGGTAGGCCATGCGAGTCCAACGATCTGACTTGCCTCCGGGATACACTTGCCCGACACATAGTGGATGACATCAGGACGTTCACTGGAGTCCAGGGCCTCAATGCAAGCTTGCTCTCCTCCCGATCGAATCGGCTGACAGGTGCCAACAGCGCGTCCAAACAACAGCAATTGGGCCATGTTAAAAGACATGCTCCAGTTCTGGCTCATCGTGCGAGCGATTTCTTCAGCGTCGTAGTCGGCGTGTCCAGTGATCTTCCAGCCCTGGGCATAAAAGGCTGGGCACTCCGAGGAGTGCTGCCGGGAAGGATGGATCTGTCGGCTCCGCAGGATGCCGCGAGTACCTCCGACACTGGAAGCGTGAGTCCAGAGCAGCATGGGTCGCGTCTTCGTCGGTTCTTTGAGCCGAACTGTGGCCCCAAGGTAAGGGACGGTCAGCATGAACCAGTGCGGGGTGATCTTATAAAAGTGATGTTCCGGGTTGACCTTCGCATAGTTCAGAGTGGAGTGCTGAGACGGTATGCCAGCTGCATTCAAGGTAGCGGCCACATAGTCCATCTGCTCCTGATTGACTGGGATCCCATCACGGAGATATGGTGCGGCCAGCACCTGAAGTTCGTTCCTCCAGGGATCAGACTCCGGGTTGGGAAGCAGGATCAGCGGTGGATGTGCCTGCGGATTTGGGCGTAGTTGCATGCTCCTCGAGGACGACCCCACATCTGGGTGAGCACCTGTGGCCTTGGAGGCTGGAGCCGATGGGGCGCTGCTTCTGCTACGCGGAAGTGGAGATCGATTGCTTCTCGGTCGTCGGGATGAGGCTTTAGTTGCCGTAGGCGCCCGGGATGAGGACTTGGCTGCTGTGGGCGCCGACGCGGCAATATTCGATGCTGCCGTCATGGAGTTGTCCGATGTCCGGGAGCGAGCTCGACCTCGCCGCTGTGG
>CAUJNA010003261.1:806856-811856 GCA_963377175.1 Effrenium voratum | reverse complement strand
ATGTTCAGATTGTGCTGCATGTTTGCCAGAGCTTTTGAAGACTTCAAGCTTCAGATTCTGATTCAGTTGTGCGCGATTCTGAGCTGCTCAACCCAACTGGACAGCAACCTGTTCTTTTTTTTAATCTAGTTGTTTTTTTAGGTGTTGCTTTTGTAATCAAACAGTGCCAGCCAGCCCCCTGCTAAGGATGGCTCTTAAGATGATCTTCATTGTGGCATTGATGATCTCTTCAGGGATGGCTTCAGGTGCCTTTGCTTAAGCTGTGTTGGCTCTTTGCTTTCTGTTTGGCTGATTAAGTAAGCCTGAGCAGGCATCAACCCCATCAGCCCTGCGGTCATTCAGCTGGAGGAGATCTTGGGGGTGAGCCTTTTTCAGATTGACTCTTGGCTTTCATGATTGGTGTTAGTTGTTTTTTGTATATGGCATTAAAGGTTTTTTCTGGAACAGCCACATTTTGTTTCATTTCCAGCACAGGCTTTCAGCATCCTGGTTGTGGTCACCATGGTTCAAGTGAAGAAGCTGGTCAGCCTTGCGGATGCTGCATCAACTTTAGTGTGGCAGCTGGTTGAGAAAGCTTCAGTCATTGAGCGCCGCCACTTAGCTGAATGGTTATGCTTATCTCTGCTCATTTTTTGCTGATGGGGTATGTTTAGTAAGGAAAGTTTTCTTGTTTTTCTGTTGCTGAGCAATTAAAGTTTGAGGCATTGCCTTGCAGCCAACTCAGGAATGGACACCAAGACTGGCTCGCCCAGAGATGTCTGCAGACACCTCAGCCAGATCTTCAGTGACTTCAGCCCACGTGCCTGGGTATGCCTTTTAATGTGGTCATCTAGTTCAGTTCTGTTAATGACTAAATTGTTATGCATATGACTTAATTACTAATGTTTTGCATGTTCAGTCTTGTTGCTCAGCCATGTGAGGCCATTCAGGGGCAGCCGCTTTCCAAGAGTTCCTGGCAATTGGGCGATTCAGCTTCCTTCAGGGTTCACTCCATCTTCAGAGCTTTGCCTAATTGGCATAAAATAGCTTTAGTTTTGTGAAATTTGTTTTAGGCCTGGGTCCTTTCATGATTGAGCACTTTATGAGCTCTGCTTCAATGCTGAGGACAAGCTGGTTGCAAGCATGTTGCTGGCTGAGCCCTGTTCAGGATCTCATCATCAAGGCCCAGCAGCTGCTTCAGAGAGAATTTCCTGTTCCAGCTGCACCTCAGAGGATGCCTGAGCACCTCACTCAGGCTGAAGCCACTTAACTGGCTTAATTAGGCTGCTTTCTTTTTTGCTTTTGTTTTTGTTTTCTTCTTGTGCATTTAATTACTTGCTGATATGATTCATTAACTTTCATTCATGTTGGTGGGATTTGGTTAGCCAAGCCACTAATTATTTTGTTAGCTACAAACTGCCAGCAGCTAAGGTTGATCACCTCAGGTACAGGCGAGATGGTTAGCTTGAGGGCGCCTTCAGAGCTGCAAAGCGGTTGGAAGCTTCAACAAGCTGCTCGTTTTGAGCACAGGCAGAAGCTCCAGCTAGGCTTTGACACTCCTTGAGCCAGTGTCAAGGGGCATTCAGGTTCATTTCAGGCATGCATTGCAGGCCTCGATTTCAGGCTAAGACACCAACATGTTCAATTAATTATGGTGTTGCTGTTTCAAGTTCAGCTTGAGTTGTTTGATGGAATTGCCTGATGAACACTTCAGTGCCTCTTCAGCACAATGCAGTGTTTTTAGAGCATGATTGAGCTGGGCAGACCTGCTGCTCACTGGAACACGTGAGTAATTGCCTAATGAAGTATTTGAGGAAATCATTTCAGTGTTAATCATTCAGCTCATGTGAAATTGTTCATAATTAGGTGTGGTTCTGAAGCAGTGAGCTTTTCTTCAGCCCAGCTTGAGCTCAAAGACAGACCATTTGATTTGCAAAAATAGTTCAGGGCACAAGCTTCAGATTCATGCAGCATTGGAATTCAGTGACTTTTCTATGAGTGGCTCAGATACTTTTCTGTTTGAGTGGCTTCAGCCAGCAATGGCACAAGAAGCAGATGCAGCTTATCAACTGGGGGTTTGGCTTTGGGTTCTGTGGTTGAGCAACCAATTGAAAGGTGAATGCTTTTAAGCAAGTGGGCCACCAATTGAAAGGGGATGCTTTTAAGCAAGTGGGCCACCAATTGAAAGGGGAATGCTTTTGGGCAAAGCAACTGATAGTTGATTTTCTGGGAGGGGGGGCTGGGGGCTTGCCACTATTGTGGTCCCCTAAAACAATCACATTATTGTGGTTCTGTGGGGTCTGTGAGGGGTACCCTTGTCCTGATTGTTTTTGGCAATTTTTTAGCACGGTTTAATAAAGAGTTTGCAGTTTCAGGGCTGGGGATGGTTTTCAAATTCCAGAGTTTCAGCTGGCTTTGGGTTCTGTGGTTGGGCAACCAATTGAAACGGGAATGCTTTTAAGCAAGTGGGCCACCAATTGAAAAGGGAATGCTTTTGAGCAAAGCAAGTGATAGTTGATTTTCTGGGAGGGGGGGCTGGGGGCTTGCCACTACTATTGCGGTCCCCTAAAACAATCACATTATTGTGGTTCTGTGGGGTCTGTGAGGGGTACCCTTGTCCTGATTGTTTTTTGGCAATTTTTTAGCACGGTTTAATAAAGAGTTTGCAGTTTCAGGGCTGGGGATGGTTTTCAAATTTCTGAGGTACACAATCTTCAGCTTGTTGCTGAAGGAGACTTGGGCTACATCCCTTCAGGAGGCAAGCTTCAGAAGGTCACTGAGTGCAGCTGGGCTTAAGCAGAAGGCTTTCAGATGGGAACAAAGAGAATCCCATCAGATTGGTTCAAGGACAGATTCAGTTGGCTCAGTCCTGATTGCAAGCCCATTGAGACAGACTGGTCTCTTTCAACCAGCGCCTCAGAGATTGCAGACCTTCAGAGAAGGGACTACTACAGCAAAGAAGATGAGCAAAATGATTCAGCAGATGAGGGCCAACACCTTGAGCTGGTTGAGATTGAAGGTGAGCAGCTTGAGCTCAGTCTTGAGAACTTGCTGAACCTGAGGCTTCACCCATCCTTGAGGGCTCTGCACAAAAGACTTGCAGACCCTTCTTTCGAGGAGCAGTTGAAGAAGAAGAAGGAGAAAAAGGTTCAGAGAAGGCGCAGGCTGAAGTTGAGGCAACTTGCCAGAGATGAGCTCAGGAAGGTCACACAGCAGAAGCTTCAGAACCATAGCAGGAGAGAGGTTTTGGAGACTTTGAGGAAAGAAGTCAAAGGTCAAGCTAAGGCCAAGGCCAAGGCCAAGGCTAAGCTGAAGCTTTCAGCAATGGTCAAGACGTCCAAGACCCACAAGCCTTCAGCAAAGTCAAGCCATTGGACTCTGCTGGTTGTGGACCAAAGATTCAGCCCAGCCCAGTTGAGGTGGTATGACAGCCTTCAGCATCAGTCCCAGGATGCAATTCAGGCTGCAACCCTTGCGGCAGAGTGGCTTCAGCTGGCTGGGTTTGAGCCCTTGAGAGTGAATTCAGCCTTCCAAGACAATTCAGACTGTGGCTGGTGGGTCCTGAATTGAGCTGGAGGCCAGGAAGTTGAGAGGTGGAGACCATCACCTTGTGACCTGCCTCAAGGGTTCAGTACTGGAAGAGTCGTTTCAGCAAGCCTTGCAAAGGAGCTTAGTAAGAAGAGGCAGGATAAGGAGAAGAAGGCTCAGTGCTAAGGCAGCTGCTGAGGAGAAGCTGAGCAGCATGAAGAACAAGGAGTCAGCAGCTGCAGCCAAAGCCAAGGAGCTCATTGAGACCAATTCCTTAAGGGTCACATGGAAGGAAGATGCAGATGGCAGAGCGGCTGCCAGTCATGCAGTGCATTTAAGGCACTCAGGTACCTTGTTCAGAGGAAGGCAAACCTTGAGCACAAGCTTGCTTTTGTTGGAGGACAGGTGCAGTTGACTGTGCTGTTTTTGAGTTGCAGTGTCATTGAGCATTTTGTAGCACACATTGGCCTCCCTGGAGGACAGCAAGATGTTGAGCAGCTCTTCAAGTCCATGTGAGCTGCCTTTGAGCTGGACTTTTGGCTGGAAAACAGTGTGAGCACCTGATGCCTTCAGGTTAAGGTTCATGCCAGGTTGCCTCATGAGCTGCGTTGCAGAAGTTCACCAAGTGACCAGCAGGCCCAGAACCTTTTCTGCTAGGTAGTGTGCTTTCAGCAATGTGAATGGATGAGGTTCAGGAGACCCAGCTTCAGGCAGACATTGGTCGAGCTCCTTCAGAAGAGTCTTCTGCTTGAGAACAAGGAAGTTGAGAATCAGGAGGCCAGTTTGAGCCATGCTGAGAGCCAGAGCTTTCAGATGACCATTGACAGCTAAGAAGGTTCAGCAGGAGAAGGAGTTGAAGGAAGTTCAGCAAGCAACATTTCAGCAATTGAGTAGGACTCAAGCTACAATTGAGTTCTACAGTGGCTTGCTTATATAAGGCTTTCAATGCTCTTAAGGAAATTCCTTTTGAGCAAAGAGGCATGCACATGCAGCAGGCTCGGCATGCCCTTTTCCTTGAGACTGTTGAGGAGCTTGAGGGCTGAAGGGGCCTTCAGACCTGCATTTTGGCATTGGCTTGAGACAAAAATGAGCTGCTGCAGGGCTGAGTTCAGGAGCCACACGTGGTTGAGGCCAGTTTTTGATGGAGATTCAGGTGTGATTGTTTGGGCATGTTTGTGAATTTGTTGGCATTTGCTATGGGGTGAACATGGATTTTTGGTGATTGTTTGGGGGGGGGGATGGTTTTTTTAATTGAATTTGCTTTGTGGGGTTTCTTTTTGGAATTTTGCCCCCGGCGAAAAAAACTTTCTATTATTCTGGTCCCCTTAAACAATGGGTGTGAACCAGAATAAGGAAACAAACTTTCTATTATTCCGGCACCCTTTACTAATCGAGTGCCAACATTAGTCATCGCAGAACCCGATGGTCCGCTTTCAGGCGAAGGTTGGAGCATATGCTACCCAATGCAGCGATGCAGCTCATGATCCTTCATG